>JAJOZX010015961.1:0-75299 GCA_023014485.1 Bathynomus jamesi
TATGGACAGTACAGTCGTAGGCACCCGTTCAAGCTCAAGTGGCTTGTCTACCGCGTGCTACGACACATATTTAGCGAAGCATTCGAGCAGCGTGACCAGCTACTGCCCGAAAAATACCAGTAGACCATCTTCGATCGAAACTTTCGTGTGCCAAGACCCTGCACACGAAGTTTCTCTTCTCTTCCGAAACTGTCCTGCGCCAACTGCATGCGCATTCGGTTCCTCTCTCTCTCTCTCTTCTCTTCCGAAACCATCCTGCGCCAAGTCCCTGCGCAGTCTGGGTTTCTCTTCTCTCTCTCTCTCTCATTGGTGATCGATCACCTATCCGGTCGACTAAACTCACTTGATGGAACTCGGATTCAACTTGGTTGACTCCAAACCGAGCCTCTCGAAATTTTGAAAAAAAAAGTTTATTCGCAACGTGTTTCTGTACTGCTTATCATTTCATATTTAATTTCTTGAATTTTCTCGACAGTTCACTTCGAAACAATAACTACAAATTTGCTCTGGCCAAATTCATGGAGAAAAAAAATTACACATCTCAAAATTTCGCAAAAATTTAATCAAATCTAGCTACCAATAAGGTCACTTATGGCAGTTACAGCGAAGATAAAAAAAGTCATAAAACGCACGAAAAAAATTGCACAGTATAAATATAAAAGCGCCCATACATAGTAACTGTTAGTATAATTTAAGAAATATTATTGTTCAAACTATCGTCAGAAATCAGATCAGTACTTTCAAATACCAAAGACAACAATGAACCCCAGAAACTTCATGTCATCCATTCTCTGACAATCATGAACCCTCTTGCTTTGAGGAGGAGCACACAAAGACGCCACAAAAACGTTACTGGCTATCTAGAAGGCTCCATTTCCGAGTGTACACTCGAGCCAATGTTTCAAATGCATTAGTTAACTCCGACTGAAGGTTTAAACAATAATAATTTTCTAAAACAGTTATTAAAAAGTAAAAAAAAATTTAATTACTACCAAAAATTATTTTAATACAGTAATTCCAACTTGAAACGTCAAATTTCATATGACTTGAACTCGCAATTCGCAAATTACATCTGAGAGACAACTCTCTCCTTCAACAGAAACCCCAGTATGGTTTGCAAATCACAAAAATCTCAGTAATTTATCGTTTCCAAGTGAAACTACAAAGTTGCATCGTTATACTAAAGAAGAATAGATAATATGCACTCAAAAATACACACAACCTACTGTTAAACAAACACAAAACATTGCCTAATTGAGAGCGGTCGCTTTGTTTGTAAGCGAACCTCTATACAAATATCCCTACGTAACCGAATGAAACTGCATTATATCCTGACATAATTTTGTAATTTTTTTCTATGCAAACGCTCGAACTATAAAAAAAGGACATTTTTCATTTCTAATACCCAAATTAAAATATCAAACCAAAACATCCTTTTTAGAATACACTCTAAATTCCCAATTAAAAATTTTACCATTTTCATTGAACTGGAAAGAAAAATAAAAATCGGCCTACCTATAAAAATAAAATTGATTATTGAATGAATTTATAAAACGTAAAGAAAAGATATATGAAAAGAATTTTCTACACAAATTTTTGTAATTAAAAAAAAAGTATAATATCCAGATTTAGTAAAATATGTATACCTTAACCCACATAGGTCCCCAAAATAAAAATAAAATTTACTGTGCACTTTTAGACCTATAATTAATAAATTCAATGTTACGCGTGAAAAGCACAATTTAGAATTTAATGCATAACATTTGTGCTTATTTAAGAAAAATCCTATGATTATTTATGTTAAACCAATTAAAATTTTGTTAAATAACTAAGAATTTACTACTCAATAGACATATACCGTAGTGACGGTTAATCTCCGAACAATATTTAACGATAGGCCTACAAGAAATCCTTCAGTACAATACAATAGCCATTTTACCAAATATGTCGGAATTGTCGTGAAATGAACGAAAGGAACAGAGAGGAAAAAAAAATAGATAATCAGCCTACCTACCAAATTTTATGAGTATATAAATATATATAATTATATATATAACTAATATATA
Organism: Bathynomus jamesi; assembly: GCA_023014485.1. Lineage (NCBI taxonomy): Eukaryota > Metazoa > Arthropoda > Malacostraca > Isopoda > Cirolanidae > Bathynomus > Bathynomus jamesi. The sequence continues at coordinate 2,067 of JAJOZX010015961.1, forward strand.
CGTATAAGTTAATAAGTAAGTATATAATTAATGAGTATATAATTAATGAGTATATAATTAATGAGTATATAAAAAAAATAAAAAAAAAAACTTATAGAAAATTTCACAACACAATTTCTCTATTTCAGTTAAACGAATTCTGCTTATTTTGAAATTTAACACAATCCTATACGGCCAAATCTGACATTTAATATGTTTAAGATTTATTTTTCGATTTGTCCCTTAAAATGTAACGTAATCCTATTTTAGCGCGAAGCAAAAAGCCCGTAAATCTATATAAACAATTATTTAAAATAAGCCTATCATTATAATTTATGTACAACCAATCGAAATATAATCAAAAATCTGCTAATGAAACCCAGAAAATTTTACATGTTCATGAAATGTTTTAGAATACTATATATGTACAAATTTTCGCTGAAACATTTTGAAAGGACCATATAAAATGTGTATCATACTGTATTTAAACTAACACAGAATACTATATATGTATATATACCTAGAAATGTGGTACAAATTTTCGCTGAAACATTTTGAAAGGACCATATAAAATGTGTATCATACTGTATTTAAACTAACATACTTGACTTACGTACAAATCCAGTAAAATTTATTTATTAATCATTATTCTTAAAAGGTAAGCTGAAACAGGCATAACAGTGGAAGAGACGAAAAAAAAAGAAAAATTGAGTCCTCAGGCAGCACGATAATTTTCAAAACTATGTCCTCTCCGACCTAATGAACGAAATTTAACGTAATAATGACTCGCAATATTGAGTCGGACAAGTTTTTCTACCGACTCTGTAACGACTAAAATAAGTTTTGAGTCTAGACTCGATCTCAAACAACAAATTTTGACGCGCGAGAATTTTGAAGCGACGTGACTCAGAATAATTTGGAAAACAATGGACGCCATTTTGAAATTTCATTTATAATGAATTTTAAGGAATGAAAATCGAAATTTGCCTGCTACCAGATGTAGTGATCGCCTTTTATTAATTTACTTTTTTCATTATTTACGCTTCTTTCTACTCGCTATTTCATTTATCTTTACACTCTCTTTACTCATTTCAACCCTACTTTACAATTATAATCATGGTAGCGTCGCCGAGCCAAGACTGAAAGTCCGTTACAACACGAAGGGGGAAGGGGGGTTTATTAATACTCTATTTTAACACTTGTGAACGTTTTATTGATTCCGAAAATGGTTTAGTTGATTTAGGGGGATGCGAGTATGAAATTTTACTAAATATATTTACGTCGGAGAGGGGCACAAAACAATTTGATTTTAAGATCACATGGCTCCAACCTTACGCGTATCGCGCCACCCAAGAGACTACCTCCCTTGGGGGGTAGCCCGCTCTTTGGGCCTCTGTTCAGGATTACCAACTCTTCCCATTTTAAACAATTTCAAACAATTTCACAATTTTTCGTAAATGATTTACATTAAACATTTTAATAACTAATTAAACAGAAATTAATATTCTTAACTAAGCATTACTACAACATCTTCTAAAGGCTGTGTGTTCCGCTAGCTACAGATCTTGTAGTTAATGTAGGTCCTGAGTATGAGGTTGAACAGCCTCAATGAAATCACGATGCAAAAGAGTGAACACTCGTTCCCTGACGAGATGTGTTTCTGAACATACGAAAAGCCTTGGAATAATTTTTTCTTTTTTTCCTCACGGTTTGTATCATACATACATACACACACACACACACACACACACACACACATATATATATATATATATATATATATATACAGGGTGGGCGGAAAGTAGCTCCCTAATTTAAATTACATATAAATTATGTATAAATTGTGATTCTATTGTTATATTGTTATGGTGTGTTCTCTAAAGTGGTACAATTGTAACGGTAATCTTTTTTTCTCTAAAGTGTTCTCTTTGTGTTCTCTAAAGTGGTACAATTGTAACGTTCATTTTTTTTTTTTCATTTCAGATTGAAGGGTAACATGGCTGAGCGTTTAACACTGCAGGAGCGTGCCCAGTTGGCGGCACGGTACGAAGTTTGGCAATCTGTCGTTCGAGTTCAAAGATGGTGGCGGGCCATTCACGGACCACGTGCCCAAGTGGACCCGAAAACAATCAAGAACTGCCACTCGAAGCTCATGACCACGGGGTCTGTGGCAGATGTTCGAAGATGTGGTCGCCCTTCGACATCCAGGGCCCAGGAGACGGTGCAGGCAGTTCAGGAAATGTTCGCACGGAGTCCACGAAAGTCAACTCGCCAGGCAGCTCGGGAAAGTGGACTCTCCAGCTACTCAGTGCGAACTGTGCTGAAGAAGGAGCTGAACTGGCGTGCGTGGAAGCCGCATTACTGCCAATCTCTCTCGGACGAGGACTGCGACATTCGCATGGAGTTCGGGGAAATCATGCTGGCTTGGCATGAAGACTGGCCCCATCTCTTCCGCAACATCCTCTGGAGCGACGAGGCGGTGTTCCACGTCGGAGGCTTTGTCAACCGCCACAATTGCCACTACTGGGCAGGAGAGGATCCCATGGTTACCGCTGAAAAACGGCAGAATCGGTTCAGTGTAACGGTGTGGTGTGGTATGACCTCAGATCAGGTTGTGGGCCCGTTCCTTCTGCGCAACACCATGAATGCTGAGCGGTACCTTGCTATGTTGCGAAACGAGGTCTGGCCGGTTGTCAGCACATGGGAGAACATCGACGATCTGATATTTATGCAAGATGGCGCCCTCCGCACTTCGCTCTTGTTGTCCGTGAGTGGCTGGATGCCCACTTCCCTGGGCGTTGGATGGGTCGTCGTGGTCCACATCAATGGCCAGCCAGGAGCCCCGACTTGACACCGTGCGACTTCTTTCTTTGGGGGTGGGTAAAGGAAGAAGTCTACCGCACCAAACCGAGGACATTGGAAGAACTGGAGGACCGAATTCGGGAAGTCATGTCCTCCATCCCGCCGGAGTTCCTGCTAAAGTCAGTGGACGCCATTCCTGGGCGGATCCAGAAGCTGGTGGAAAGAGTTGGAGCCCACATTGAATTTTAGAGAAAACCTACCATGTATGCCTACCTTTTCATATTATTTCTTCTGAAATAAATGGATAATATACGTATTTTTTTACCAATCCAAAATAGGGAGCTACTTTCCGCCCACCCTGTATATATATATATATATATATATATATATATATATATTAGAGTTTGATGTATTTTTGGAACAGGCCTTGAGCAATTTCCAGTATGCTCGAGAGACAGAAAAACAGTTTATTTTTGTCTTACAACGCATTCTCATTTTTTAGGTATCTTATAGAAAATGTAGGTCCTGTATATGAGAATGAATTATCTATATATAAAGTGCGTATTAATAAGTTATTTTAAATGAGTGTAGAGTTTCATTGGGGCGTTTTTTTCCCATAAGCCCGGTCTCATAGGAAACTTTATTTTTTTTTTTTTCTTTGATCACTAGGACGCCATGGATTTTTTTAGATGAACTTTTTTCCGATGCAAATATAGGGGCGCCTCTGCTGTCCTTTGGTTAGCTTCACCCCGAATTGTTCATTCTGTCGTGACCAGGTGATGGTAGACGACGTGTAAATTACTCTTCCTTTTAATCGGTTGAGGGTAAGATGATGGAGGGAAATGTTTCTGCTTATATAGTTGCGCACTTTTTGTGCTAATTTCTGTAGTGTATTCAGATTTACAGATAATTTACCAGTAAAATCGTATTAAAATCATGAAAATTATATTATTTTTAATACACGAAGGCTAGGCAAGGGTGAACATCGCAAAATGCCCCTCCCCAAATAAAAAAGAGAAGGAGAGAGTGAAAGTAAAGTTCGACTGCTGTCATCCAAAGCTTCACCGCTCTCTTATAGGACCCCTAATCAGCCAGTAGGACTTCTGTCATCCAAAGCTTCACTCATTCTCAATATAAAACGGGGAAAAACTTAATAAATGAATAAAAGAAATCCAAAATATGAAATTCGTCTGACACGGAAAATGTTCATTCACTTCAACGAGTTAATTTTTGTAATTACCCAAAATATATAACGGAAGACGAATGAAAGTTTTAAAGCAAAGAGGAGGTAATCCGAGTGAAAATTGCGCAATCTCTGTACGCGCTAACAAGTGCTTCTAAATGGAGGTTTAAAGCAAGATAAACATCTAGTCCCTTTATAAAGGATTCGACCGAATTACTTTGAACTACTCTGGCTGGCGATCCATTCCACATATTAACTATACGACTGAGGAAAAATGTTTAGCTTCATTAGAATTAAAATGTTTACCCACTAATTTGAAAACATTACTGCGAGTTGTATTTGCATTTTTGAATGTGAAATATTTTATTTGGCCTTGACATCAAACCTTTAATTATTTAAATACCTGGATTAAATATCGAACATGCCTTTTCACGAGTGAGAATAAATTTAACGTTTCTAAATGGGCAGCGTATGCTTTATTTTTAAGTCTAGGAATCATCTTAGTTACACTTCTGTTACGAGAAAGGCGTTTATTAAGATGAATGAACAATATTAAGAGAAACGAAACAATTGAATATTTTCATTTAACAATAGTCGCATTGTGAAAACATCTGTTTCGGTGGAAATTTCCTTTCAGTCAGTGGTCGGATTTGGAACTGCGAAGGTGGATTGTGTGTGTGTGTGTGTGTGAGACAGGGTGTCATTAGGGACTTATTTATTTTTTCTTTTCCCCATAGGGAGTTTTATAAATATTATAAATAAAATTTTCCCCGTACGAATTGTTCATTTTATTTTTTCTTTACACGATTTGTTCATTTATTGATGCTTACAACTTATATATATATATATATATATATATATATATATATAGATAGAGAGAGAGAGAGAGAGAGAGAGAGAGAGAGAGAGAGAGAGAGATATTAGATAGATAGATAGATGGTTAGATAGACGGATAGATGGACGGATAGGCAGATAGACAGATAGAGGGATAGATAGACGATAGACAGGTAGATAGATAGATATATGTATCGTTATTATTATGCTGAGATAAAAAAGTGGTGGTATACTTTCCGTACGAATTGTTCATTTATTTTTATTTACCTTTTTGAATTGTTCGGTTATTTTTTCTTTTTCTTTTTCCGTACGAATTGTTAATTTATTTTTTATTTATTTTTGAATTGAAGTGTTTTACTCCCACCTTAGACCTGCGGTAGGGATTTATTTTCCGTCCTACGAATTGATAATTTATTTCTTTTTTGAATTGAAGTGTTTACACGAATTTTGGATGAACTTTTTTCCGTACGAATTGTTTGTTTATTTCGTGCGAGTTGTTTTATCCTCACCTTAAACCAATGGTAGGGATTTATTTTCCGTAAAAGTTGCTCGTTCCTTTCGTACGAGATGTTTTATCCTTATTTAATTTGTGTATATATATATATATATATATAATATATATATATATATATATATATATATATATTTCCTGTAAAAAAATGTTCGAATTTCATAAAGATTCCTTGCATTCCATTTATCCGGTCCTGTCGCTGAGTGTGTTTTTAGTTTTCCTATGGCTTGTGTAATATCATCCGTCGTAAAGTCGAAATCCGTTATACTGCCCCTTTTGGTTCTTCTTCAAAGAACGCGTTTCTATCGCATATCAATTTGTCAGTTTTTGGGATACTGAAAGATGATTCGTACTGAGCTCTTAATATTTCAGGTACTTCTGTTAGAACATCAGATAAAGCATTGTTCTCATTTTTTAAAGGTCCGAGAGTCGCATGGTTTTTCCACTTTGTTTTTTGCGAAATTATATAAGTACTTTGAGTTAGCCTTTATCACTTCTATAGCGAAGTCTTCTTTTTTGTATGCTTCTCGATTAGTTCCTGTATGACGACATCGATACTTTCCAGTTTATCATTTAATATTTTTCTGATGTTATCTTTACAATTACAATTACTTATATATATATATATATATATATATATATATATATATATATATATATATTATATTATATATTAAATTATTACATTTAATTAGAGTTTCATTAAGCACATTACATTATATTAAATTAAAGTATTACACTTAATTACAATTAAACAGTTACTATAACTTTGTTTTGTTTTTATAGTGTTTTATATTAATAGACAATTAAGATGTTAGAAATATAATACAAAGTACATGGGCACATACGGTATATAACATAATACACAACATAATATGTTATAAATTTGAATCAGAGCGAGAGGAGATTTTTATCTTAGAAGCGTTCGCTTCTGCGTAGTTAGCGGAATTTGATCACTTACCTAAGCGTTTTCGAGTTCATTGCGGGAGGTGAAATAATTAAAAATAAAAATAAAAAGAATACACGTGAACGTATGTACATACTATGTTATAATATGTTATAACATAATATGTTATAATATGTTATAAATTTGAATTAGAGCGAGAGGAGATTTTTATGTTAGAAGCGTTTTCTTCTGCCGTAGTCAGCGGAATTTGATCACTTACGTAAGCGTTTTCGAGTTCATTGCGTGAGGTGAAATATTTTAAAAAAAAAAAAAAGAATACACGTGAACGTATGTACATGTACGTAACTATGTACGTAATCATGATCATCAGGGGACAAGTACGAATGCACAAAGTATTGTACACATATGGGTAGTCATACAACAGGTTGACACTGATAGACAATAGGTAGCTGAATGAATGAGTACTAAAATTAACAAAAGATACAGGTCAAGAAAGGACATGGATGAACGAATGAACAACTATAAATAATGGGAGGATTTAAAAGGAACGAATTAAAGAAAAAGAGTGGTAATAAAGACTAAGTGCACTACGGATTAGATGCAAGACAATCATAATTAATTATAATCACTTCTATAACAAATGAAAAATGGAAATATGGATACGACTAAACCATTTAAATTGTAGATCGTATGGTTGTGACACGAACAAAAATAGAAAGTAACAAATAGAGTTTTTATCCAAAATCGCTTCAGGCGATTTTGATTCCCATGTAAAAATGAATATTGATTATTCATTGTTCATTTTTACATTGCTCTCCCCTTTTAAAATGATATTTATACAATAATATAATAGGGTACAATTAATACAATAATATAATACAATTACCACAATACAATTGAGAAAATAACATCCTAAAGAATTCGAATTAGATGACGAATTTTTTCTTTACAATACAAATTTTATACAGAACAAGTGACTTCGGGTGGTTGTGGACAACGCACAGCAATCAAGTCTTTAACATGACACTTGCTTAGAGTTATTATGAAGTCTAAAAAATTCGAAGATTAATACTTTAATTTATGCAAACAGAATAAAATGATTAATTTAGACAAACAATGATATTATTAAATTTTACAAAGATTTAGTTATCATGATTGTACAGGTAATAAACTAATTTTATTGACTTGGGTAGGTAAAAATCGAATTATGTAATGGATGATGTATAGACCTATGATCAATTGTGTTTTTATGTGTATTAAATGCAGAGTGTAGTGGTTGGTGATATGTCCAAATGAGTGAAAGTGTAATCAATATCCGCAGATTTATTTATTTATTTTTTTTAACGTAATGTTTGTGGAGAAACGTACACATTTGAACAAATTTACATGCGTGTGTATGTGTAGGGATTTGGAGGGTTTTAGAATTAACAAATTTTAAAAATAATGTATAACAATTTAAGCTGGGTTTAGGTTTATAAAATCTTTTATTATTATTATTATTATTATTATTATTATTATTATTATTATAAAATCCTTTATGTTCATGGTCGATTATTATTAAATTCTAATTATAGGTAGTATTAATGATGGTGTATGCGTATAAGTTTTAATGAATTCGAATATGTGTCAAAAGTAATAAAATTCAATCGGAATTATCGATTTTACGTAATTAATCAGTTGCGCGTATTAAGGTAATTAAAATAAATACCCACTTAAAAGAACTTACAATTAATGAAAGTAAATTTAGCGGTATTAAAAATTAAATTTTGAAGATGGAATTAAATTCGACTAGTAACATTCCTAGCTATATATGAACTATATAACCATTAACATTAACCAGAAGTATTGGTACGATAATTGAATTAAGAAAATTAAGAATACAAATTAAAAATAGAAATCAATTTTGCATTTTAATGAACTAAACATATAATATACTTAAAAATAAAAGTAAATCGAGCCATAGATGAATTTCGGCAAAGAATAAAAAAATTTATTGAAATGGAAGGAAAGCATTTCGAACAATTTTTTTAATAATTTCAGGTAAATTTCACATAAAAAAATTATTTTTATATAATAAAAAAATATTAAAAAAGTTTAATAATTTTTGCATGTTAAGTAGAAAAATCATACACTTTCGATAAATGTTGATAGAATTTGAATTATTTGATATTTTATTCTGAAAACTTGTTTGCAAACCGCAAACCGGTCAATTCAGGTTGAATTTAATTTTTTTTTACAAAAAAAAAAAAATTTCAATTAAATTCTCTTAAACAACAAATTTTTTTTAATTAAATTGACTGCATTGAAATGACTTGGGATTTGAAAACTTACTTGGGACTTCAAAACTGACTTGGGATTTGGAAACTGATTTGGGACTTGAAAACTGACTTGGGACTTCAAAACTGACTTGGGACTTGAAAACTGACTTGGGACTTGAAAACTGACTTGGGACTTGAAAACAGACTTGGGACTTGAAAACTGACTAGGGACTTCAATACTGAGACTTTAAACGAACTTCAAATATAACTGACTTCAAATAGAACTGACTTCAAATAAAACAAACTGACTTCAAAACTGACTGAAACTTAGTTCAGAACTGACTGAAATTGACTTCAAAACTGACTGAAACTGACTGAAACTGATTTCAAAACTGACTGAAATTGATTAACTTATAACTGACTAACTTGGAACTGGCTAACTTGGAACTGACTAACTTGAATCTGACTAACTTGAATCTGACTGAGACTTGAAATTGACTGAGACTTGAAATTGAAATTGACTTGCAACTGAAACTAACTTGCAACTGAAACTGAATTGCACTTGAACTGCTATAAAGTGGAGACTAGTAATCTCTGGGGTTTGGTTGTCCCTCTTGGATACAACCAACTGACTGGAAACTGACTGACTGAAAACTGACTGAAAACTGAGATTGATTGCACTCGAACTTCTATCAAGTGAAGTCTATTATTCTCTGGGTTTTGGTTGTCCCTCTTGGATCCAACCAATTGAAACTGTCTGAAAACTGAAAATGACTGCGCTTGAACTCTATCAAGTGAAGTCTATTATTCTCTGGGTTTTGGTTGTCCCTCTTGGATCCAACCAACTGAAACTGTCTGAAAACTGAAAATGACTGCACTTGAACTCAAATCAATTGGAGTCTACTGAAAATGAAACTAACTTCCACTTGAACTGCTATCAAATGAAGACTATTAATCTCTGGGGTTTGGTTGTCTCTCTTGGTTACAACCAACTGAAACTGTCTGAAAACTGATTTGCAACTTATTTGCAACTAAAACTGACTTCGAACGGATTTGCAACGGATTTGCAACTAAAACTGACTAGGAACTACTTCAAGTATCTTTATAAATCTCAGGGTTTGGTTGTCCCTCTTGGATGCAACCATCTGAAACTGAAAGTAGAACTTGAAGCTGCTCAATTATCTCTTATCTCTATAAACTCTCTATAAACTCTCTCTTTCTTAATTTGCAAGTCAATTCAATTCAATAATTTGAAAAAATTGTAAACAAAAACAAAAAATGTAAACAACATTTCACACGAATCAACGCGAAGTACAGTAATATTATGTTTGGTACATAAAATAAAATTATTCTGTACTGACTATAATACTGAAAATAACAAAATAACTCTGTGACAATAACTCTTTGAAAATAACACTGTGACATTAACTCTTTGAAAATAATTCTGTGACAATAACTATGAAAATAACTGAAAATCAACTAATGTGACAATAACTCTGTGACTATAACTCTGTGACAATAAACTTCTGTGAAATTAAACTTCTGTGACAATAAACTTCTGTGAGAATAACTGTGAAAATCAACTTCTGTGACAATAACTCTAAAAATCAACTTCTGTGACAATAACTCTGTGAAATTTAACTCTGTGAAAATTAACTGTGAAAATTAACTTTGTGACTTTTAACTCTGTGACTTTTAACTATGTGACTTTTAACTCTGTGAAAAGAACTGTTTTCAATAAAAAAAAATGCATCACTGGTGTCTGAAATGTTCACTGTTTCTTGTAAATTCTGGCTTGATACTCTTTATTACTGTTAATACTACTGACTTTTCAAGTGTTTATAAATTGCTTAAACAAAACGAACTCTGTACTTAACAAAATTTCTACGGTGAAATCCTTAGAGACGTGTCCAGAAGACGTCTTGCTGGCTACTTGTTCTTGGATGGAAACTAGGCGTGGAGAACTTGGAGTCGTTACACACCGGTTCAAGGGTGGATGTTACGAACTGGAAGTCGTGACACGCCGGTCAACTGGTTTTATCCTGATGCAGGGTAATTTCTATCCTGGCCAAAGAGTGGCCACTTGTTAAAATCCTCTTCTTAAAATCCTTCTTCTATGTGCTTTGTTGGTTCTAGTTCCGGGGGTTCTGGAATACTGGAAGAATACTGGATGCAGGGGTCGTCAGTTTGTTATCCTGGTTAGAGGGTCGCCAATGTTATAAAATCCTGATGCAAGGTCGCCACTGTTATAAATCCTGGCTATAGGGTCGCCAATGTTATAACCCCTCCGTCTATGGCCCTGGGGTGGTTCGAATCGATGGGGATTCTGGTTGGGAGGCAGCAACGGATATTTCTCGCGATAGTTTTCTTCTATAACATTCTAATTTTTCTCTCATTTCTTTTTTCTCTTTCTATAATACTCTGATACTTTCTCTGAAGGTTCGCGAATTTCTTTTTATAACTTATCGGGAACTATTTTTTCTACTTTATTTTACTAAGTTCTCTGAAGAGAGCCAAACTCGAAGGGGAAAAAAAAAGTTTCTCTCACTGTAATTTACTTCTAAAAATGTACATATAGTGCTGTGAATTTACAGGGGTAGAGGTTCGACCTCTTTCGACCATGGCTCAGGCCGGAATCTAAAACAATTAAGTAGGCAACGGGCCTCTGCCCCCTCCTCGCAGCGAGGGTGCTAACAAAGGAGTCTCGTAGTAGTGACCAAAGAAGAGTGAAGTAATGAAGTGAAGTTATTTTATAATTACATGTACCATATAAGTCTAAATGTTGAGGGAATGCAGTTGAAGGTTAAGTTCCCCCCTTTAAACACATGATCAGATGTTTAAAAGATTCCAAATAAAAATTTAAAAAATGAAAATAAAAACATCGTATTTTTGCTGAGTATACATTTCTGAAGGCGATATAATTTCGTAGTAGTACATAAGTACAATCTAAGTACATCATTGAGTACGTTATAATTTTCGTTCACAACAATCATGATTATAATTATGGATTAATTCACATTCCCTTAGTATCGTTTAGTTACAATCCCATTTAAAGTACATTATTACATTATATATTAAATTATTACATTTAATTACAGTTTCATTAAAGCACATTACATTATATTAAATTAAAGTATTACACTTAATTACAATTAAACAGTTACTATAACTTTGTTTTGTTTTTACAGTGTTTATATTAATAGACAATTAAGATGTTAGAAATATAATACAAAGTACATGGGCACATACGGTATATAACATAATATACAACATAATATGTTATAAATTTGAATCAGAGCGAGAGGAGATTTTTATCTTAGAAACGTTCGCTTCTGCCGTAGTTAGCGGAATTTGATCACTTACCTAAGCGTTTTCGAGTTCATTGCGGGAGGTGAAATAATTAAAAATAAAAATAAAAAGAATACACGTGAACGTATGTACATACTATGTTATAATATGTTATAACATAATATGTTATAATATGTTATAAATTTGAATTAGAGCGAGAGGAGATTTTTATGTTAGAAGCGTTTTCTTCTGCCGTAGTTAGCGGAATTTGATCACTTACGTATGCGTATTCGAGTTCATTGCGTGAGGTGAAATAATTGAAAATAAAAAAATAAAAAGAATACGCGTGAACGTATGTACATGTACGTAACTATGTACGTAATCATGATCATCAGGGGACAAGCACGAATGCACAAAGTATTGTACACATATGGGTAGTCATACAATAGGTTGACACTGATAGACAATAGGTAGCTGAATGAATGAGTAATAAAATTAACAAAAGATAAAGGTCAAGAAAGGACATTGATTTACGAATGAATAACGTATAAATAATGGGAGGATTTAAAAGGAACGAATTAGAGACAAAGATTGGTAATAATGACTAAGTACACTACGGGTTAGATGCAAGACAATCATAATTAATTATAATCACTTCTATAACAAATGAAAAATGGAAATATGGATACGACTAAACCATTTAAATGGTAGATCGTATGGGTGTGACACGAACAAAAATAGAAAGTAACAAATAGAGTTTTTATCCAAAATCGCATCCGGCGATTTTGGTTCTCATGTAAAAATAAATATTGATTATTCATTGTTCATTTTTACATTGCTCTCCCCTTTTAAAATGATATTTATATAATAATAATAGAGTACAATTAATACAATAATATAATACAATTACTACAATACAATTGAGAAAATAACATCCTAACGAATTCAAATTAGATGATGACGAATTTTTTCTTTACAATACAAATTTTATACAGAACAAGTGACTTCGGGTGATTGTGGACAACGCACAGCAATCAAATCTTTAACATGACACTTGCTTAGAGTTATTATGAAGTCTAAAAAATTCGAAGATTAATACTTTAATTTATGCAAACAGAATAAAATGATTAATTTAGACAAACAATGATATTATTAAATTTTACAAATATTTAGTTATCATGATTGTACAGGTAATAAACTAATTTTATTGAATAGGGTAGGTAAAAATCGAATTATGTAATGGATGATGTATAGACCTATGATCAAGTGTGTTTTTATGTGTATTAAATGCAGAGTGTAGTGGTTGGTGATATGTCCAAATGAGTGAAAGTGTAATGAATATCCGCAGATTTTTTTTTATTTTTTTTACGTAATGTTTGTGGAGAAACGTACACATTTGAACAAATTTACATGCGTGTGTATATGTAGGGATTTGGAGGGTTTTTGAATTAACAAAGTTTAAAAATAATGTATAACAATTTAAGCTGGGTTTAGGTATATAAAATCTTTTTTTATTATTATTATTATTATTATTATTATTATTATTATTATAAAATCCTTTAAGTTCATGGTCGATTATTATTAAATTCTAATTACAGGTAGTATTAATGATGGTGTATGCGTATAAGTTTTAATGAATTCGAATATGTGTCAAAAGTAATAAAATTCAATAGGAATTATCGATTTTACTTAATTAATCAGTTGCGCGTATTAAGGTAATTAAAATAAATACACACTTAAAAGAACTTACAATTAATGAAAGTAAATTTAGCGGTATTAAAAATTAAATTTTGAAGATGGAATTAAATTCGACTAGTAACATTCCTAGCTATATATGAACTATATAACCATTAACATTACCAGAAGTATTGGTACGATAATTGAATTAAGAAAATTAAGAATACAAATTAAAAATAGAAATCAATTATGCATTTTAATGAACTAAACATATAATATACTTAAAAATAAAAGTAAATCGAGCCATAGTTGAATTTCGGCCAAGAATAAAAGAAAAGTTATTGAAATGGAAGGAAAGCATTTTGAACAATTTTTTTAATAATTTCAGGTAAATTTTACATAAAAATTATTTTTATATAATAAAAAAATATTAAAAAAGTTTAATAATTTTTGCATGTTAAGTAGAAAATCATACACTTTCGATAAATGTTGATAGAATTTGAATTATTTGATATTTTATTCTGAAAACTTGTTTGCAAACCGCAAATCGGTCAATTCAGGTTGAATTTAATTCTCTTTTACAAAAAAATTTTGAATTAAATTCTCTTAAAGAACAACAAAAATTAATTAAATTGATTGCATTGAAATGACTTGGGATTTGAAAACTTACTTGGGACTTCAAAACTGACTTGGGATTTGAAAACTGACTTGGGACTTGAAAACTGAACTGACTTGGGACTTGAAAACTGACTTGGGACTTGAAAACTGACTAGGGACTTCAATACTGAGACTTAAACTAACTTCAAATAAAACTGACTTCAAATAAAACAAACTGACTTCAAAACTGACTGAAACTTACTTCAGAACTGACTGAAATTGACTTCAAAACTGACTGAAACTGACTGAAACTGATTTCAAAACTGACTGAAATTGATTAACTTATAACTGACTAACTTGGAACTGGCTAACTTGGAACTGACTAACTTGAATCTGACTAACTTGAATCTGACTGAGACTTGAAATTGACTGAGACTTGAAATTGAAATTGACTTGCAACTGAAACTGACTTGCAACTGAAACTAACTTGCAACTGAAACTGAATTGCACTTGAACTGCTATCAAGTGGAGACTAGTAATCTCTGGGGTTTGGTTGTCCCTCTTGGATACAACCAACTGACTGGAAACTGACTGAATGAAAACTGACTGAAAACTGAGATTGATTGCACTCGAACTTCTATCAAGTGAAGTCTATTATTCTCTGGGTTTTGGTTGTCCCTCTTGGATCCAACCAACTGAAACTGTCTGAAAACTGAAAATGACTGCGCTTGAACTCTATAAAGTGGAGTCTATTATTCTCTGGGATTTGGTTGTCCCTCTTGGATCCAACCAACTGAAACTGTCTGAAAACTGAAAATGACTGCACTTGAACTCTATCAAGTGGAGTCTACTGAAAATGAAACTGACTTCCACTTGAACTGCTATGAAATGAAGACTCTTAATCTCTGGGGTTTGGTTGTCTCTCCTGGTTACAACCAACTGAAACTGTCTGAAAACTGATTTGCAACTTATTTGCAACTAAAACTGACTTGGAACTGATTTGCAACGGATTTGCAACTAAAACTGATTCGGAACTATTTCAAGTATCTTTATAAATCTCAGGGGTTTGGTTGTCCCTCTTGGATGCAACCATCTGAAACTGAAACTAGAACTTGAAGCTGCTTCAAGTATCTCTATATCTCTATAAACTCTCTATAAACTCTCTCTTTCTTAATGTGCAAGTCAATTCAATTCAATAATTTGAAAAAATTGTAAACAAAAACAAAAAATGTAAACAACATTTCACACGAATCAACGCGAAGATACAGTAATATTATGTTTGGTACATAAAATAAAATTATTCTGTACTGAATATAATACTGAAAATAACTGAAAATATCTCTGTGACAATAACCATGACAATAACTGTGAAAATCAACTAATGTGACAATAACTCTGTGACTTTAACTCTGTGACAATAAACTTCTGTGAAATTAAACTTCTGTGACAATAAACTTCTGTGAGAATAACTGTGAAAATCAACTTCTGTGACAATAACTCTAAAAATCAACTTCTGTGACAATAACTCTGTGAAATTTAACTGTGAAAATTAACTCTGTGAAAATTAACTTTGTGACTTTTAACTCTGTGACTTTTAACTATGTGACTTTTAACTCTGTGAAAAGAACTGTTTACAATAAAAAAATGCATCACTGGTGTCTGAAATGTTCAACGTGTTGCTTGTAAATTCTGGCTTGATACTCTTTATTACTGTTAATACTACTGACTTTTCAAGTGTTTATAAATTGCTTAAACAAAACGAACTCTGTACTTAACAAAATTTCTACGGTGAAATCCTCAGAGACGTGTCCTGAAGACTTCTTGCTGGCTACTTGTTCTTGGATGGAAACTAGGCGTTGAGAACTTGGAGTCGTTACACACCGGTTCAAGGGTGGATGTTACGAACTGGAAGTCGTGACACGCCGGTCAACTGGTTTTATCCTGATGCAGGGTAATTTCTATCCTGGCCAAAGAGTGGCCACTTGTTAAAATCCTCTTCTTAAAATCCTTCTTCTACGTGCTTTGTTGGTTCTACTTCCGGGGGTTCTGGAATACTGGAAGAATACTGGATGCAGAGGTCGTCAGTTTGTTATCCTAGTTAGAGGGTCGCCAATGTTATAAAATCCTGATGCAAGGTCGCCACTGTTATAAATCCTGGCTACAGGGTCGCCAATGTTATAACCCCTCCGTCTATGGCCCTGGGGTGGTTCGAATCGATGGGGATTCTGGTTGGGAGGCAGCAAAGGATATTTCTCGCGATAGTTTTCTTCCATAACATTCTAATTTTTCTCTCATTTCTTTTTTCTCTTTCTATAATACTCTGATACTTTCTCTGAAAGTTCGCCGAATTTCTTTTTATAACTTATCGGGAACTATTTTTTCTACTTTATTTTACTAAGTTCTCTGAAGAGAGCCAAACTCGAAGGGGAAAAAAAAGTTTCTCTCACTGTAATTTACTTCTAAAAATGTACATATAGTGCTGTGAATTTACAGGGGTAGAGGTTCGACCTCTTTCGACCATGGCTCAGGCTGGAATCTAAAACAATTAAGTAGGCAAGGGGCCTCTGCCCCCTCCTCGCAGCGAGGGTGCTAACAAAGGAGTCTCGTAGTAGTGACCAAAGAAGAGTGAAGTAATGAAGTGAAGTTATTTTATAATTACATGTACCATATAAGTCTAAATGTTGAGGGAATGCAGTTGAAGGTTAAGTTCCCCCCTTTAAACACATGATCAGATGTTTAAAAGATTCCAAATAAAAATTTAAAAAATGAAAATAAAAACATCGTATTTTTGCTAAGTATACATTTCTGAAGGCGATATAATTTCGTAGTAGTACATAAGTACAATCTAAGTACATCATTGAGTACGTTATAATTTTGGTTCACAACAATCATGATTATAATTATGGATTAATTCACATTCCCGTAGTATCGTTTTGTTACAACCCCATTTAAAGTACATTATTACATTATACAGGGTTGGCGGAAAGTAGCTCCCTATTTTGGATTGGTAAAAAAATACGTATATTATCCATTTATTTCAGAAGAAATAATATGAAAAGATAGGCATACATGGTAGGTTTTCTCTAAAATTCAATGTGGGCTCCAACTCTTTCCACCAGCTTCTGGAGCCACCCAGGAATGGCGTCCACTGACTTTAGCAGGAACTCCGGCGGGATGGAGGACATGACTTCCCGAATTCGGTCCTCCAGTTCTTCCAATGTCCTCGGTTTGGTGCGTTAGACTTCTTCCTTTACCCACCCCCAAAGAAAGAAGTCGCACGGTGTCAAGTCGGGCCTTGGCTGGCCATTGATGTGAACCACGACGACCCATCCAACGCCCAGGGAAGTGGGCATCCAGCCACTCACGGACAACAAGAGCGAAGTGCGGAGGGGCGCCATCTTGCATAAATATCAGATCGTCGATGTTCTCCCATGTGCTGACAACCGGTCAGACCTCGTTTCGCAACATAGCAAGGTACCGCTCAGCATTCATGGTGTTGCGCAGAAGGAACGGGCCCACAACCTGATCTGAGGTCATACCACACCACACCGTTACACTGAACCGATTCTGCCGTTTTTCAGCGGTAACCGTGCGACTTCTTTGTTTGGGGGTGGGTAAAGGAAGAAGTCTACCGCACCAAACCGAGGACATTGGAAGAACTGGAGGACCGAATTCGGGAAGTCATGTCCTCCATCCCGCCGGAGTTCCTGCTAAAGTCAGTGGACGCCATTCCTGGGCGGCTCCAGAAGCTGGTGGAAAGAGTTGGAGCCCACATTGAATTTTAGAGAAAACCTACCATGTATGCCTACCTTTTCATATTATTTTTCTGAAATAAATGGATAATATACGTATTTTTTTACCAATCCAAAATAGGGAGCTACTTTCCGCCCACCCTGTATATTAAATTATTACATTTAATTACAGTTTCATTAAAGCACATTACATTATATTAAATTAAAGAATTACAATTAATTGCAATTAAACAGTTACTATAACTTTGTTTAGTTTTTACAGTGTTTCATATTAATAGACAATAAAGATGTTAGAAATATAATACTAAGTACATGGGCACATACAGGATATAACATAATATACAACATATTATGTTATATTATGTTATAAATATTATAAATTTGAATCAGAGCGAGAGGAGATTTTTATCTTAGAAGCGTTCGCACTTACCTAAGCGTTTTCGAGTTCATTTGGGAGGTGAAATAATAAAAAATAAAAAATAAAAAGAATACACGTGAACGTATGTACATATTATGTCATAATGTTATAAATCTGAATCAGAGGGAGAGGAGATTTTTACCTTAGAAGCGTTCGCTTCTGCCGTAGTTAGCGGAATTTGATCACTTACGTAAGCGTTTCGAGTTCAATGCGAGAGGTGAAATAATAAAAAATAAAAAATAAAAAGAATACACGTGAACGTATGTACATGTACGTAACTATGTACGTAATCGTGATCATCAGGGGACAAGTACGAATGCACAAAGTATTGTACACATATGGGTAGTCATACAACAGGTTGACACTGATAGACAATAGGTAGCTGAATGAATGAGTAATAAAATTAACAAAAGATAAAGGTCAAGAAAGGACATTGATTTACGAATGAATAACGTATACATAAATAATGGGAGGATTTAAAAGGAACGAATTAGAGACAAAGATTGGTAATAATGACTAAGTACACTACGGGTTAGATGCAAGACAATCATAATTAATTATAATCACTTCTATAACAAATGAAAAATGGAAATATGGATACGACTAAACCATTTAAATGGTAGATATCGTATTGTGACACGAACAAAAATAGAAAGTAACAAATAGAGTTTTTATCCAAAATCGCATCCGGCGATTTTGGTTCTCATGTAAAATAAATATTGATTATTCATTGTTCATTTTTACATTGCTCTCCCCTTTTAAAATGATATTTATATAATAATACAATAGAGTACAATTAATACAATAATATAATACAATTACTACAATACAATTGAGAAAATAACATCCTAACGAATTCAAATTAGATGATGACGAATTTTTTCTTTACAATACAAATTTTATACAAAACAAGTGACTTCGGGTGATTGTGGACAACGCACAGCAATCAAATCTTTAACATGACACTTGCTTAGAGTTATTATGAAGTCTAAAAAATTCGAAGATTAATACTTTAATTTATGCAAACAGAATAAAATGATTAATTTAGACAAACAATGATATTATTAAATTTTACAAATATTTAGTTATCATGATTGTACAGGTAATAAACTAATTTTATTGAATAGGGTAGGTAAAAATCGAATTATGTAATGGATGATGTATAGACCTATGATCAAGTGTGTTTTTATGTGTATTAAATGCAGAGTGTAGTGGTTGGTGATATGTCCAAATGAGTGAAAGTGTAATCAATATCCGCAGATTTTTTTTTTTTTTACGTAAGGTTTGTGGAGAAACGTACACATTTGAACAAATTTACATGCGTGTGTATGTGTAGGGATTTGGAGGGTTTTTGAATTAACAAAGTTTAAAAATAATGTATAACAATTTAAGCTGGGTTTAGATTTATAAAATCTTTTTTTATTATTATTATTAATATTATTATTATTATAAAATCCTTTAAGTTCATGGTCGATTATTAAAAAATTCTAATTACAGGTAGTATTAATGATGGTGTATGCGTATAAGTTTTAATGAATTCGAATATGTGTCAAAAGTAATAAAATTCAATCGGAATTATCGATTTTACGTAATTAATCAGTTGCGCGTATTAAGGTAATTAAAATAAATACACACTTAAAAGAACTTACAATTAATGAAAGTAAATTTAGCGGTATTAAAAATTAAATTTTGAAGATGGAATTAAATTCGACTAGTAACATTCCTAGCTATATATGAACTATATAACCATTAACATTACCAGAAGTATTGGTACGATAATTGAATTAAGAAAATTAAGAATACAAATTAAAAATAGAAATCAATTATGCATTTTAATGAACTAAACATATAATATACTTAAAAATAAAAGTAAATCGAGCCATAGTTGAATTTCGGCCAAGAATAAAAGAAAAGTTATTGAACAATTTTTTTAATAATTTCAGGTAAATTTTACATAAAAATTATTTTTATATAATAAAAAAAATATTAAAAAAGTTTAATAATTTTTGCATGTTAAGTAGAAAATTCATACACTTTCGATAAATGTTGATAGAATTTGAATTATTTGATATTTTATTCTGAAAACTTGTTTGCAAACCGCAAACCGGTCAATTCAGGTTGAATTTAATTCTCTTTTACAAAAAAAAATTTGTGAATTAAATTCTCTTAAAGAACAACAAAAATTTAATTAAATCGACTGCATTGAAATGACTTGGGATTTGAAAACTTACTTGGGACTTCAAAACTGACTTGGGATTTGAAAACTGACTTGGGACTTGAAAACTGAACTGACTTGGGACTTGAAAACTGACTTGGGACTTGAAAACTGACTAGGGACTTCAATACTGAGACTTTAAACTAACTTCAAATAAAACTGACTTCAAATAAAACAAACTGACTTCAAAACTGACTGAAACTTACTTCAGAACTGACTGAAATTGACTTCAAAACTGACTGAAACTGACTGAAACTGATTTCAAAACTGACTGAAATTGATTAACTTATAACTGACTAACTTGGAACTGGCTAACTTGGAACTGACTAACTTGAATCTGACTAACTTGAATCTGACTGAGACTTGAAATTGACTGAGACTTGAAATTGAAATTGACTTGCAACTGAAACTAACTTGCAACTGAAACTGAATTGCACTTGAACTGCTATCAAGTGGAGACTAGTAATCTCTGGGGTTTGGTTGTCCCTCTTGGATACAACCATCTGACTGGAAACTGACTGACTGAAAACTGACTGAAAACTGAGATTGATTGCACTCGAACTTCTATCAAGTGAAGTCTATTATTCTCTGGGTTTTGGTTGTCCCTCTTGGATCCAACCAACTGAAACTGTCTGAAAACTGAAAATGACTGCACTGAACTCTATCAAGTGAGTCTATTATTCTCTGGGATTTGGTTGTCCCTCTTGGATCCAACCAACTGAAACTGTCTGAAAACTGAAAATGACTGCACTTGAACTCTATCAAGTGGAGTCTACTGAAAATGAAACTGACTTGCACTTGAACTGCTATGAAATGAAGACTTAATCTCTGGGGTTTGGTTGTCTCTCTGGTTACAACCAACTGAAACTGTCTGAAAACTGATTTGCAACT
Organism: Bathynomus jamesi; assembly: GCA_023014485.1. NCBI lineage: Eukaryota > Metazoa > Arthropoda > Malacostraca > Isopoda > Cirolanidae > Bathynomus > Bathynomus jamesi. Next base: position 23,379 of record JAJOZX010015961.1, read on the forward strand.
TATTTGCAACTAAAACTGACTTGGAACTGATTTGCAACGGATTTGCAACTAAAACTGATTCGGAACTATTTCAAGTATCTTTATAAATCTCAGGGGTTTGGTTGTCCCTCTTGGATGCAACCATCTGAAACTGAAACTAGAACTTGAAGCTGCTTCAAGTATCTCTATATCTCTATAAACTCTCTATAAACTCTCTTTTCTTAATGTGCAAGTCAATTCAATTCAATAATTTGAAAAAATTGTAAACAAAAACAAAAAATGTAAACAACATTTCACACGAATCAACGCGAAGATACAGTAATATTATGTTTGGTACATAAAATAAAATTATTCTGTACTGAATATAATACTGAAAATAACTGAAAAAATCTCTGTGACAATAACTATGACAATAACTGTGAAAATCAACTAATGTGACAATAACTCTGTGACTTTAACTCTGTGACAATAAACTTCTGTGAAATTAAACTTCTGTGACAATAAACTTCTGTGAGAATAACTGTGAAAATCAACTTCTGTGACAATAACTCTAAAAATCAACTTCTGTGACAATAACTCTGTGAAATTTAACTGTGAAAATTAACTATGTGAAAATTAACTTTGTGACTTTTAACTCTGTGACTTTTAACTATGTGACTTTTAACTCTGTGAAAAGAACTGTTTCAATAAAAAAATGCATCACTGGTGTCTGAAATGTTCACGTGTTTCTTGTAAATTCTGGCTTGATATCTTTATTACTGTTAATACTACTGACTTTTCAAGTGTTTATAAATTGCTTAAACAAAACGAACTCTGTACTTAACAAAATTTCTACGGTGAAATCCTCAGAGACGTGTCCTGAAGACGTCTTGCTGGCTACTTGTTCTTGGATGGAAACTAGGCGTTGAGAACTTGGAGTCGTTACACACCGGTTCAAGGGTGGATGTTACGAACTGGAAGTCGTGACACGCCGGTCAACTGGTTTTATCCTGATGCAGGGTAATTTCTATCCTGGCCAAAGAGTGGCCACTTGTTAAAATCCTCTTCTTAAAATCCTTCTTCTACGTGCTTTGTTGGTTCTAGTTCCGGGGGTTCTGGAATACTGGAAGAATACTGGATGCAGGGGTCGTCAGTTTGTTATCCTGGTTAGAGGGTCGCCAATGTTATAAAATCGTGATGCAAGGTCGCCACTGTTATAAATCCTGGCTACAGGGTCGCCAATGTTATAACCCCTCCGTCTATGGCCCTGGGGTGGTTCGAATCGATGGGGATTCTGGTTGGGAGGCAGCAAAGGATATTTCTCGCGATAGTTTTCTTCTATAACATTCTAATTTTTCTCTCATTTCTTTTTTCTCTTTCTATAATACTCTGATACTTTCTCTGAAGTTCGCCGAATTTCTTTTTATAACTTATCGAGAACTATTTTTTCTACTTTATTTTACTAAGTTCTCTGAAGAGAGCCAAACTCGAAGGGGAAAAAAAAGTTTCTCTCACTGTAATTTACTTCTAAAAATGTACATATAGTGCTGTGAATTTACAGGGGTAGAGGTTCGACCTCTTTCGACCATGGCTCAGGCCGGAATCTAAAACAATTAAGTAGGCAACGGGCCTCTGCCCCCTCCTCGCAGCGAGGGTGCTAACAAAGGAGTCTCGTAGTAGTGACCAAAGAAGAGTGAAGTAATGAAGTGAAGTTATTTTATAATTACATGTACCATATAAGTCTAAATGTTGAGGGAATGCAGTTGAAGGTTAAGTTCCCCCCTTTAAACACATGATCAGATGTTTAAAAGATTCCAAATAAAAATTTAAAAAATGAAAATAAAAACATCGTATTTTTGCTGAGTATACATTTCTGAAGGCGATATAATTTCGTAGTAGTACATAAGTACAATCTAAGTACATCATTGAGTACGTTATAATTTTCGTTCACAACAATCATGATTATAATTATGGATTAATTCACATTCCCTTAGTATCGTTTGTTACAACCCATTTAAAGTACATTATTACATTATATATTAAATTATTACATTTAATTACAGTTTCATTAAAGCACATTACATTATATTAAATTAAAGTATTACATTAATTACAATTAAACAGTTACTATAACTTTGTTTGTTTTTACAGTGTTTTATATTAATAGACAATTAAGATGTTAGAAATATAATACAAAGTACATGGGCACATACGGTATATAACATAATATACAACATTATATATATGTTATAATATATTATAAATTTGAATCAGAGCGAGAGGAGATTTTTATCTTAGAAGCGTTCGCACTTCCTAAGCGTTTTCGAGTTCATTGGGAGGTGAAATAATAAAAAATAAAAATAAAAAGAATACACGTGAACGTATGTACATATTATGTCATAATGTTATAAATCTGAATCAGAGGGAGAGGAGATTTTTATGTTAGAAGCGTTCTTCTGCCGTAGTTAGCGGAATTTGATCACTTACGTAAGCGTTTCGAGTTCATGCGTGAGGTGAAATAATAAAAAATAAAAAATAAAAAGAATACACGTGAACGTATGTACATGTACGTAACTATGTACGTAATCATGATCATCAGGGGACAAGCACGAATGCACAAAGTATTGTACACATATGGGTAGTCATACAACAGGTTGACACTGATAGACAATAGGTAGCTGAATGAATGAGTAATAAAATTAACAAAAGATAAAGGTCAAGAAAGGACATTGATTTACGAATGAATAACGTATACATAAATAATGGGAGGATTTAAAAGGAACGAATTAGAGACAAAGATTGGTAATAATGACTAAGTACACTACGGGTTAGATGCAAGACAATCATAATTAATTATAATCACTTCTATAACAAATGAAAAATGGAAATATGGATACGACTAAACCATTTAAATGGTAGATCGTATGGGTGTGACACGAACAAAAATAGAAAGTAACAAATAGAGTTTTTATCCAAAATCGCATCCGGCGATTTTGGTTCTCATGTAAAAATAAATATTGATTATTCATTGTTCATTTTTACATTGCTCTCCCCTTTTAAAATGATATTTATATAATAATACAATAGAGTACAATTAATACAATAATATAATACAATTACTACAATACAATTGAGAAAATAACATCCTAACGAATTCAAATTAGATGATGACGAATTTTTTCTTTACAATACAAATTTTATACAGAACAAGTGACTTCGGGTGATTGTGGACAACGCACAGCAATCAAATCTTTAACATGACACTTGCTTAGAGTTATTATGAAGTCTAAAAAATTCGAAGATTAATACTTTAATTTATGCAAACAGAATAAAATGATTAATTTAGACAAACAATGATATTATTAAATTTTACAAATATTTAGTTATCATGATTGTACAGGTAATAAACTAATTTTATTGAATAGGGTAGGTAAAAATCGAATTATGTAATGGATGATGTATAGACCTATGATCAAGTGTGTTTTTATGTGTATTAAATGCAGAGTGTAGTGGTTGGTGATATGTCCAAATGAGTGAAAGTGTAATCAATATCCGCAGATTTTTTTTTTTTTTTTACGTAATGTTTGTGGAGAAACGTACACATTTGAACAAATTTACATGCGTGTGTATGTGTAGGGATTTGGAGGGTTTTTGAATTAACAAAGTTTAAAAATAATGTATAACAATTTAAGCTGGGTTTAGGTTTATAAAATCTTTTTTTATTATTATTATTATTATTATTATTATTATTATTATAAAATCCTTTAAGTTCATGGTCGATTATTATTAAATTCTAATTACAGGTAGTATTAATGATGGTGTATATGTATAAGTTTTATTGAATTCGAATATGTGTCAAAAGTAATAAAATTCAATCGGAATTATCGATTTTACGTAATTAATCAGTTGCGCGTATTAAGGTAATTAAAATAAATACACACTTAAAAGAACTTACAATTAATGAAAGTAAATTTAGCGGTATTAAAAATTAAATTTTGAAGATGGAATTAAATTCGACTAGTAACATTCCTAGCTATATATGAACTATATAACCATTAACATTACCAGAAGTATTGGTACGATAATTGAATTAAGAAAATTAAGAATACAAATTAAAAATAGAAATCAATTATGCATTTTAATGAACTAAACATATAATATACTTAAAAATAAAAGTAAATCGAGCCATAGTTGAATTTCGGCCAAGAATAAAAGAAAAGTTATTGAACAATTTTTTTAATAATTTCAGGTAAATTTTACATAAAAATTATTTTTATATAATAAAAAAAATATTAAAAAAGTTTAATAATTTTTGCATGTTAAGTAGAAAATCATACACTTTCGATAAATGTTGATAGAATTTGAATTATTTGATATTTTATTCTGAAAACTTGTTTGCAAACCGCAAATCGGTCAATTCAGGTTGAATTTAATTCTCTTTTACAAAAATTTTGAATTAAATTCTCTTAAAAACAACAAAAATTTAATTAAATTGATTGCATTGAAATGACTTGGGATTTGAAAACTTACTTGGGACTTCAAAACTGACTTGGGATTTGAAAACTGACTTGGGACTTGAAAACTGAACTGACTTGGGACTTGAAAACTGACTTGGGACTTGAAAACTGACTAGGGACTTCAATACTGAGACTTAAACTAACTTCAAAAAAACTGACTTCAAATAAAACAAACTGACTTCAAAACTGACTGAAACTTACTTCAGAACTGACTGAAATTGACTTCAAAACTGACTGAAACTGACTGAAACTGATTTCAAAACTGACTGAAATTGATTAACTTATAACTGACTAACTTGGAACTGGCTAACTTGGAACTGACTAACTTGAATCTGACTAACTTGAATCTGACTGAGACTTGAAATTGACTGAGACTTGAAATTGAAATTGACTTGCAACTGAAACTAACTTGCAACTGAAACTGAATTGCACTTGAACTGCTATCAAGTGGAGACTAGTAATCTCTGGGGTTTGGTTGTCCCTCTTGGATACAACCACTGACTGGAAACTGACTGACTGAAAACTGACTGAAAACTGAGATTGATTGCACTCGAACTTCTATCAAGTGAAGTCTATTATTCTCGGGTTTTGGTTGTCCCTCTTGGATCCAACCAACTGAAACTGTCTGAAAACTGAAAATGACTGCGCTTGAACTCTATAAAGTGGAGTCTATTATTCTCTGGGATTTGGTTGTCCCTCTTGGATCCAACCAACTGAAACTGTCTGAAAACTGAAAATGACTGCACTTGAACTCTATCAAGTGGAGTCTACTGAAAATGAAACTGACTTCCACTTGAACTGCTATGAAATGAAGACTCTTAATCTCTGGGGTTTGGTTGTCTCTCCTGGTTACAACCAACTGAAACTGTCTGAAAACTGATTTGCAACTTATTTGCAACTAAAACTGACTTGGAACTGATTTGCAACGGATTTGCAACTAAAACTGATTCGGAACTATTTCAAGTATCTTTATAAATCTCAGGGGTTTGGTTGTCCCTCTTGGATGCAACCATCTGAAACTGAAACTAGAACTTGAAGCTGCTTCAAGTATCTCTATATCTCTATAAACTCTCTATAAACTCTCTCTTTCTTAATGTGCAAGTCAATTCAATTCAATAATTTGAAAAAATTGTAAACAAAAACAAAAAATGTAAACAACATTTCACACGAATCAACGCGAAGATACAGTATTATGTTTGGTACATAAAATAAATTATTCTGTACTGAATATAATACTGAAAATAACTGAAAATATCTCTGTGACAATAACTATAACAATAACTGTGAAAATCAACTAATGTGACAATAACTCTCTGACTTTAACTCTGTGACAATAAACTTCTGTGAAATTAAACTTCTGTGACAATAAACTTCTGTGAGAATAACTGTGAAAATCAACTTCTGTGACAATAACTCTAAAAATCAACTTCTGTGACAATAACTCTGTGAAATTTAACTGTGAAAATTAACTATGTGAAAATTAACTTTGTGACTTTTAACTCTGTGACTTTTAACTATGTGACTTTTAACTCTGTGAAAAACTGTTTACAATAAAAAATGCATCACTGGTGTCTGAAATGTTCAACGTGTTTCTTGTAAATTCTGGCTTGATATCTTTATTACTGTTAATACACTGACTTTTCAAGTGTTTATAAATTGCTTAAACAAAACGAACTCTGTACTTAACAAAATTTCTACGGTGAAATCCTCAGAGACGTGTCCTGAAGACGTCTTGCTGGCTACTTGTTCTTGGATGGAAACTAGGCGTTGAGAACTTGGAGTCGTTACACACCGGTTCAAGGGTGGATGTTACGAACTGGAAGTCGTGACACGCCGGTCAACTGGTTTTATCCTGATGCAGGGTAATTTCTATCCTGGCCAAAGAGTGGCCACTTGTTAAAATCCTCTTCTTAAAATCCTTCTTCTACGTGCTTTGTTGGTTCTAGTTCCGGGGTTCTGGAATACTGGAAGAATACTGGATGCAGGGGTCGTCAGTTGTTATCCTGGTTAGAGGGTCGCCAATGTTATAAAATCGTGATGCAAGGTCGCCACTGTTATAAATCCTGGCTACAGGGTCGCCAATGTTATAACCCCTCCGTCTATGGCCCTGGGGGTTCGAATCGATGGGGATTCTGGTTGGGAGGCAGCAAAGGATATTTCTCGCGATAGTTTTCTTCTATAACATTCTAATTTTTCTCTCATTTCTTTTTTCTCTTTCTATAATACTCTGATACTTTCTCTGAAAGTTCGCCGAATTTCTTTTTATAACTTATCGAGAACTTTTTTCTACTTTATTTACTAAGTTCTCTGAAGAGAGCCAAACTCGAAGGGGAAAAAAAAGTTTCTCTCACTGTAATTTACTTCTAAAAATGTACATATAGTGCTGTGAATTTACAGGGGTAGAGGTTCGACCTCTTTCGACCATGGCTCAGGCCGGAATCTAAAACAATTAAGTAGGCAAGGGGCCTCTGCCCCCTCCTCGCAGCGAGGGTGCTAACAAAGGAGTCTCGTAGTAGTGACCAAAGAAGAGTGAAGTAATGAAGTGAAGTTATTTTATAATTACATGTACCATATAAGTCTAAATGTTGAGGGAATGCAGTTGAAGGTTAAGTTCCCCCCTTTAAACACATGATCAGATGTTTAAAAGATTCCAAATAAAAATTTAAAAATGAAAATAAAAACATCGTATTTTTGCTAAGTATACATTTCTGAAGGCGATATAATTTCGTAGTAGTACATAAGTACAATCTAAGTACATCATTGAGTACGTTATAATTTTGGTTCACAACAATCATGATTATAATTATGGATTAATTCACATTCCCGTAGTATCGTTTTGTTACAATCCCATTTAAAGTACATTATTACATTATATATTAAATTATTACATTTAATTACAGTTTCATTAAAGCACATTACATTATATTAAATTAAAGAATTACAATTAATTGCAATTAAACAGTTACTATAACTTTGTTTAGTTTTTACAGTGTTTCATATTAATAGACAATTAAGATGTTAGAAATATAATACAAAGTACATGGGCACATACAGGATATAACATAATATACAACATATTATGTTATATATGTTATATATATTATAAATTTGAATCAGAGCGAGAGGAGATTTTTATCTTAGAAGCGTTCGCACTTACCTAAGCGTTTTCGAGTTCATTTTGGGAGGTGAAATAATAAAAAATAAAAAATAAAAAGAATACACGTGAACGTATGTACATATTATGTCATAATGTTATAAATCTGAATCAGAGGGAGAGGAGATTTTTATGTTAGAAGCGTTCGCTTCTGCCGTAGTTAGCGGAATTTGATCACTTACGTAGCGTTTCGAGTTCATGCGAGAGGTGAAAAAAAAATAAAAAATAAAAAGAATACACGTGAACGTATGTACATGTACGTAACTATGTACGTAATCGTGATCATCAGGGGACAAGTACGAATGCACAAAGTATTGTACACATATGGGTAGTCATACAACAGGTTGACACTGATAGACAATAGGTAGCTGAATGAATGAGTAATAAAATTAACAAAAGATAAAGGTCAAGAAAGGACATTGATTTACGAATGAATAACGTATACATAAATAATGGGAGGATTTAAAAGGAACGAATTAGAGACAAAGATTGGTAATAATGACTAAGTACACTACGGGTTAGATGCAAGACAATCATAATTAATTATAATCACTTCTATAACAAATGAAAAATGGAAATATGGATACGACTAAACCATTTAAATGGTAGATCGTATGGGTGTGACACGAACAAAAATAGAAGTAACAAATAGAGTTTTTATCCAAAATCGCATCCGGCGATTTTGGTTCTCATGTAAAAATAAATATTGATTATTCATTGTTCATTTTTACATTGCTCTCCCCTTTTAAAATGATATTTATATAATAATACAATAGAGTACAATTAATACAATAATATAATACAATTACTACAATACAATTGAGAAAATAACATCCTAACGAATTCAAATTAGATGATGACGAATTTTTTCTTTACAATACAAATTTTATACAAACAAGTGACTTCGGGTGATTGTGGACAACGCACAGCAATCAAATCTTTAACATGACACTTGCTTAGAGTTATTATGAAGTCTAAAAAATTCGAAGATTAATACTTTAATTTATGCAAACAGAATAAAATGATTAATTTAGACAAACAATGATATTATTAAATTTTACAAATATTTAGTTATCATGATTGTACAGGTAATAAACTAATTTTATTGAATAGGGTAGGTAAAAATCGAATTATGTAATGGATGATGTATAGACCTATGATCAAGTGTGTTTTATGTGTATTAAATGCAGAGTGTAGTGGTTGGTGATATGTCCAAATGAGTGAAAGTGTAATCAATATCCGCAGATTTTTTTTTTTTTTTTACGTAATGTTTGTGGAGAAACGTACACATTTGAACAAATTTACATGCGTGTGTATATGTAGGGATTTGGAGGGTTTTTAAATTAACAAAGTTTAAAAATAATGTATAACAATTTAAGCTGGGTTTAGATTTATAAAATCTTTTTTTATTATTATTATTAATATTATTATTATTATAAAATCCTTTAAGTTCATGGTCGATTATTAAAAAATTCTAATTACAGGTAGTATTAATGATGGTGTATGCGTATAAGTTTTAATGAATTCGAATATGTGTCAAAAGTAATAAAATTCAATCGGAATTATCGATTTTACGTAATTAATCAGTTGCGCGTATTAAGGTAATTAAAATAAATACACACTTAAAAGAACTTACAATTAATGAAAGTAAATTTAGCGGTATTAAAAATTAAATTTTGAAGATGGAATTAAATTCGACTAGTAACATTCCTAGCTATATATGAACTATATAACCATTAACATTACCAGAAGTATTGGTACGATAATTGAATTAAGAAAATTAAGAATACAAATTAAAAATAGAAATCAATTATGCATTTTAATGAACTAAACATATAATATACTTAAAAATAAAAGTAAATCGAGCCATAGTTGAATTTCGGCCAAGAATAAAAGAAAAGTTATTGAACAATTTTTTTAATAATTTCAGGTAAATTTTACATAAAAATTATTTTTATAATAAAAAAAATATTAAAAAAGTTTAATAATTTTTGCATGTTAAGTAGAAAATTCATACACTTTCGATAAATGTTGATAGAATTTGAATTATTTGATATTTTATTCTGAAAACTTGTTTGCAAACCGCAAACCGGTCAATTCAGGTTGAATTTAATTCTCTTTTACAAAAAAAAATTTGTGAATTAAATTCTCTTAAAGAACAACAAAAATTTAATTAAATTGATTGCATTGAAATGACTTGGGATTTGAAAACTTACTTGGGACTTCAAACTGACTTGGGATTTGAAAACTGACTTGGGACTTGAAAACTGAACTGACTTGGGACTTGAAAACTGACTTGGGACTTGAAAACTGACTAGGGACTTCAATACTGAGACTTTAAACTAACTTCAAAAAAACTGACTTCAAATAAAACAAACTGACTTCAAAACTGACTGAAACTTACTTCAGAACTGACTGAAATTGACTTCAAAACTGATGAAACTGACTGAAACTGATTTCAAAACTGACTGAAATTGATTAACTTATAACTGACTAACTTGGAACTGGCTAACTTGGAACTGACTAACTTGAATCTGACTAACTTGAATCTGACTGAGACTTGAAATTGACTGAGACTTGAAATTGAAATTGACTTGCAACTGAAACTAACTTGCAACTGAAACTGAATTGCACTTGAACTGCTATCAAGTGGAGACTAGTAATCTCTGGGGTTTGGTTGTCCCTCTTGGATACAACCATCTGACTGGAAACTGACTGACTGAAAACTGACTGAAAACTGAGATTGATTGCACTCGAACTTCTATCAAGTGAAGTCTATTATTCTCTGGGTTTTGGTTGTCCCTCTTGGATCCAACCAACTGAAACTGTCTGAAAACTGAAAATGACTGCGCTGAACTCTATAAAGTGGAGTCTATTATTCTCTGGGTTTTGGTTGTCCTCTTGGATCCAACCAACTGAAACTGTCTGAAAACTGAAAATGACTGCACTTGAACTCTATCAAGTGGAGTCTACTGAAAATGAAACTGACTTGCACTTGAACTGCTATGAAATGAAGACTCTTAATCTTGGGGTGGTTGTCTCTCTGGTTACAACCAACTGAAACTGTCTGAAAACTGATTTGCAACTTATTTGCAACTAAAACTGACTTGGAACTGATTTGCAACGGATTTGCAACTAAAACTGACTCGGAACTATTTCAAGTATCTTTATAAATCTCAGGGGTTTGGTTGTCCCTCTTGGATGCAACCATCTGAAACTGAAACTAGAACTTGAAGCTGCTTCAATTATCTCTATATCTCTATAAACTCTCTATAAACTCTCTCTTTCTTAATGTGCAAGTCAATTCAATTCAATAATTTGAAAAAATTGTAAACAAAAACAAAAAATGTAAACAACATTTCACAGAATCAACGCGAAGATACAGTAATATTATGTTTGGTACATAAAATAAAATTATTCTGTACTGAATATAATACTGAAAATAACTGAAAATAACTCTGTGACAATAACTATGACAATAACTGTGAAAATCAACTAATGTGACAATAACTCTGTGACTTTAACTCTGTGACAATAAACTTCTGTGAAATTAAACTTCTGTGACAATAAACTTCTGTGAGAATAACTGTGAAAATCAACTTCTGTGACAATAACTCTAAAAATCAACTTCTGTGACAATAACTCTGTGAAATTTAACTGTGAAAATTAACTATGTGAAAATTAACTTTGTGACTTTTAACTCTGTGACTTTTAACTATGTGACTTTTAACTCTGTGAAAAGAACTGTTTTCAATAAAAAAATGCATCACTGGTGTCTGAAATGTTCACGTGTTTCTTGTAAATTCTGGCTTGATATCTTTATTACTGTTAATACTACTGACTTTTCAAGTGTTTATAAATTGCTTAAACAAAACGAACTCTGTACTTAACAAAATTTCTACGGTGAAATCCTTAGAGACGTGTCCAGAAGACGTCTTGCTGGCTACTTGTTCTTGGATGGAAACTAGGCGTGGAGAACTTGGAGTCGTTACACACCGGTTCAAGGGTGGATGTTACGAACTGGAAGTCGTGACACGCCGGTCAACTGGTTTTATCCTGATGCAGGGTAATTTCTATCCTGGCCAAAGAGTGGCCACTTGTTAAAATCCTCTTCTTAAAATCCTTCTTCTATGTGCTTTGTTGGTTCTACTTCCGGGGGTTCTGGAATACTGGAAGAATACTGGATGCAGGGGTCGTCAGTTTGTTATCCTGGTTAGAGGGTCGCCAATGTTATAAAATCCTGATGCAAGGTCGCCACTGTTATAAATCCTGGCTATAGGGTCGCCAATGTTATAACCCCTCCGTCTATGGCCCTGGGGTGGTTCGAATCGATGGGGATTCTGGTTGGGAGGCAGCAAGGATATTTCTCGCGATAGTTTTCTTCTATAACATTCTAATTTTTCTCTCATTTCTTTTTTCTCTTTCTATAATACTCTGATACTTTCTCTGAAGGTTCGCCGAATTTCTTTTTATAACTTATCGGAACTATTTTTTCTACTTTATTTTACTAAGTTCTCTGAAGAGAGCCAAACTCGAAGGGGAAAAAAAAGTTTCTCTCACTGTAATTTACTTCTAAAAATGTACATATAGTGCTGTGAATTTACAGGGGTAGAGGTTCGACCTCTTTCGACCATGGCTCAGGCCGGAATCTAAAACAATTAAGTAGGCAACGGGCCTCTGCCCCCTCCTCGCAGCGAGGGTGCTAACAAAGGAGTCTCGTAGTAGTGACCAAAGAAGAGTGAAGTAATGAAGTGAAGTTATTTTATAATTACATGTACCATATAAGTCTAAATGTTGAGGGAATGCAGTTGAAGGTTAAGTTCCCCCCTTTAAACACATGATCAGATGTTTAAAAGATTCCAAATAAAAATTTAAAAAATGAAAATAAAAACATCGTATTTTTGCTGAGTATACATTTCTGAAGGCGATATAATTTCGTAGTAGTACATAAGTACAATCTAAGTACATCATTGAGTACGTTATAATTTTCGTTCACAACAATCATGATTATAATTATGGATTAATTCACATTCCCTTAGTATCGTTTAGTTACAATCCCATTTAAAGTACATTATTACATTATATATTAAATTATTACATTTAATTACAGTTTCATTAAAGCACATTACATTATATTAAATTAAAGTATTACATTAATTACAATTAAACAGTTACTATAACTTTGTTTGTTTTTACAGTGTTTTATATTAATAGACAATTAAGATGTTAGAAATATAATACAAAGTACATGGGCACATACGGTATATAACATAATATACAACATATTATGTTATATTATGTATAATATATTATTTGAATCAGAGCGAGAGGAGATTTTTATCTTAGAAGCGTTCGCACTTACCTAAGCGTTTTCGAGTTCATTGGGAGGTGAAATAATAAAAATAAAAATAAAAAGAATACACGTGAACGTATGTACATATTATGTCATATATGTTATAAATTGAATAGAGGCGAGAGGAGATTTTTATGTTAGAAGCGTTCTTCTGCCGTAGTTAGCGGAATTTGATCACTTACGTAGCGTATTCGAGTTCATTGCGTGAGGTGAAATAATAAAAAAAAAATAAAAAGAATACGCGTGAACGTATGTACATGTACGTAACTATGTACGTAATCATGATCATCAGGGGACAAGCACGAATGCACAAAGTATTGTACACATATGGGTAGTCATACAATAGGTTGACACTGATAGACAATAGGTAGCTGAATGAATGAGTAATAAAATTAACAAAAGATAAAGGTCAAGAAAGGACATTGATTTACGAATGAATAACGTATACATAAATAATGGGAGGATTTAAAAGGAACGAATTAGAGACAAAGATTGGTAATAATGACTAAGTACACTACGGGTTAGATGCAAGACAATCATAATTAATTATAATCACTTCTATAACAAATGAAAAATGGAAATATGGATACGACTAAACCATTTAAATGGTAGATCGTATGGGTGTGACACGAACAAAAATAGAAAGTAACAAATAGAGTTTTTATCCAAAATCGCATCCGGCGATTTTGGTTCTCATGTAAAAATAAATATTGATTATTCATTGTTCATTTTTACATTGCTCTCCCCTTTTAAAATGATATTTATATAATAATACAATAGAGTACAATTAATACAATAATATAATACAATTACTACAATACAATTGAGAAAATAACATCCTAACGAATTCAAATTAGATGATGACGAATTTTTTCTTTACAATACAAATTTTATACAGAACAAGTGACTTCGGGTGATTGTGGACAACGCACAGCAATCAAATCTTTAACATGACACTTGCTTAGAGTTATTATGAAGTCTAAAAAATTCGAAGATTAATACTTTAATTTATGCAAACAGAATAAAATGATTAATTTAGACAAACAATGATATTATTAAATTTTACAAATATTTAGTTATCATGATTGTACAGGTAATAAACTAATTTTATTGAATAGGGTAGGTAAAAATCGAATTATGTAATGGATGATGTATAGACCTATGATCAAGTGTGTTTTTATGTGTATTAAATGCAGAGTGTAGTGGTTGGTGATATGTCCAAATGAGTGAAAGTGTAATGAATATCCGCAGATTTTTTTTTTTTTTTTTACGTAATGTTTGTGGAGAAACGTACACATTTGAACAAATTTACATGCGCGTGTATGTGTAGGGATTTGGAGGGTTTTTGAATTAACAAAGTTTAAAAATAATGTATAACAATTTAAGCTGGGTTTAGGTATATAAAATTTTTTATTATTATTATTATTATTATTACTATTATTATTATTATTATATTATTATTATTATAAAATCCTTTAAGTTCATGGTCGATTATTATTAAATTCTAATTACAGGTAGTATTAATGATGGTGTATGCGTATAAGTTTTAATGAATTCGAATATGTGTCAAAAGTAATAAAATTCAATAGGAATTATCGATTTTACTTAATTAATCAGTTGCGCGTATTAAGGTAATTAAAATAAATACACACTTAAAAGAACTTACAATTAATGAAAGTAAATTTAGCGGTATTAAAAATTAAATTTTGAAGATGGAATTAAATTCGACTAGTAACATTCCTAGCTATATATGAACTATATAACCATTAACATTACCAGAAGTATTGGTACGATAATTGAATTAAGAAAATTAAGAATACAAATTAAAAATAGAAATCAATTATGCATTTTAATGAACTAAACATATAATATACTTAAAAATAAAAGTAAATCGAGCCATAGTTGAATTTCGGCCAAGAATAAAAGAAAAGTTATTGAAATGGAAGGAAAGCATTTTGAACAATTTTTTTAATAATTTCAGGTAAATTTTACATAAAAATTATTTTTATATAATAAAAAAAATATTAAAAAAGTTTAATAATTTTTGCATGTTAAGTAGAAAAATCATACACTTTCGATAAATGTTGATAGAATTTGAATTATTTGATATTTTATTCTGAAAACTTGTTTGCAAACCGCAAATCGGTCAATTCAGGTTGAATTTAATTCTCTTTTACAAAAATTTTTTTTTGAATTAAATTCTCTTAAACAACAACAAAAATTTAATTAAATTGATTGCATTGAAATGACTTGGGATTTGAAAACTTACTTGGGACTTCAAAACTGACTTGGGATTTGAAAACTGACTTGGGACTTGAAAACTGACTTGGGACTTGAAAACTGACTTGGGACTTGAAAACTGACTAGGGACTTCAATACTGAGACTTGAAACTAACTTCAAATAAAACTGACTTCAAATAGAACTGACTTCAAATAAAACAAACTGACTTCAAAACTGACTGAAACTTACTTCAGAACTGACTGAAATTGACTTCAAAACTGACTGAAACTGACTGAAACTGATTTCAAAACTGACTGAAATTGATTAACTTATAACTGACTAACTTGGAACTGGCTAACTTGGAACTGACTAACTTGAATCTGACTAACTTGAATCTGACTGAGACTTGAAATTGACTGAGACTTGAAATTGACTGAGACTTGAAATTGAAATTGACTTGCAACTGAAACTGACTTGTAACTGAAACTAATTGCAACTGAAACTGAATTGCACTTGAACTGCTATCAAGTGGAGACTAGTAATCTCTGGGGTTTGGTTGTCCCTCTTGGATACAACCAACTGACTGGAAACTGACTGACTGAAAACTGACTGAAAACTGAGATTGATTGCACTCGAACTTCTATCAAGTGAAGTCTATTATTCTCTGGGTTTTGGTTGTCTCTCTTGGATCCAACCAACTGAAACTGTCTGAAAACTGAAAATGACTGCACTTGAACTCTATCAAGTGGAGTCTACTGAAAATGAAACTGACTTGGAACTGATTTGCAACGGATTTGAAACTAAAACTGAACTCGGAACTATTTCAAGTATCTTTATAAAATCTCAGGGTTTGGTTGTCCCTCTTGGATGCAACCATCTGAAACTGAAACTAGAAACTTGAAGCTGCTTCAATTATCTCTATATCTCTATAAACTCTCTATAACTCTCTCTTTTTAATGTGCAAGTCATTCAATTCAATAATTTGAAAACAAAAAATGTAAACAACATTTCACAAGAATCAACGCGAAGATACAGTATATATGTTTGGTACATAAATAAAAATTATTCTGTACTGAATATACTACTGAAAATAACTGAAATAACTCTGTGACAATAACTATGACAATAACTGTGAAAATCAACTAATGTGGACAATAACTCTGTGACTTTAACTCTGTGACAATAAACTTCTGTGAAATTAACTTCTGTGACAATAAACTACTGGAGAATAACTGTGAAAATCAACTTCTGTGACAATAACTCTAAAAATCAACTTCTGTGACAATAACTGTGAAATTTAACTCTGTGAAAATTAACTCTGTGAAAATTACTTTGTGACTTTTAACTCTGTGCCTTTTAACTATGTGACTTTAACTCTGTGAAAAGAAACTGTTTCAATAAAAAAAAGCATCACTGGTGTCTGAAATGTTCACTGTGTTTCTTGTAAATTCTGGCTTGATACTCTTTATTACTGTTAATACTACTGACTTTTCAAGTGTTTATAAATTGCTTAAACAAAACGAACTCTGTACTTAACAAAATTTCTACGGTGAAATCCTTAGAGACGTGTCCAGAAGACGTCTTGCTGGCTACTTGTTCTTGGATGGAAACTAGGCGTGGAGAACTTGGAGTCGTTACACACCGGTTCAAGGGTGGATGTTACGAACTGGAAGTCGTGACACGCCGGTCAACTGGTTTTATCCTGATGCAGGGTAATTTCTATCCTGGCCAAAGAGTGGCCACTTGTTAAAATCCTCTTCTTAAAATCCTTCTTCTATGTGCTTTGTTGGTTCTACTTCCGGGGGTTCTGGAATACTGGAAGAATACTGGATGCAGGGGTCGTCAGTTTGTTATCCTGGTTAGAGGGTCGCCAATGTTATAAAATCCTGATGCAAGGTCGCCACTGTTATAAATCCTGGCTATAGGGTCGCCAATGTTATAACCCCTCCGTCTATGGCCCTGGGGTGGTTCGAATCGATGGGGATTCTGGTTGGGAGGCAGCAACGGATATTTCTCGCGATAGTTTTCTTCTATAACATTCTAATTTTTCTCTCATTCTTTTTTCTCTTTCTATAATACTCTGATACTTTCTCTGAAGGTTCGCGAATTTCTTTTTATAACTTATCGGGAACTATTTTTTCTACTTTATTTTACTAAGTTCTCTGAAGAGAGCCAAACTCGAAGGGGAAAAAAAAAGTTTCTCTCACTGTAATTTACTTCTAAAAATGTACATATAGTGCTGTGAATTTACAGGGGTAGAGGTTCGACCTCTTTCGACCATGGCTCAGGCCGGAATCTAAAACAATTAAGTAGGCAACGGGCCTCTGCCCCCTCCTCGCAGCGAGGGTGCTAACAAAGGAGTCTCGTAGTAGTGACCAAAGAAGAGTGAAGTAATGAAGTGAAGTTATTTTATAATTACATGTACCATATAAGTCTAAATGTTGAGGGAATGCAGTTGAAGGTTAAGTTCCCCCCTTTAAACACATGATCAGATGTTTAAAAGATTCCAAATAAAAATTTAAAAAATGAAAATAAAAACATCGTATTTTTGCTGAGTATACATTTCTGAAGGCGATATAATTTCGTAGTAGTACATAAGTACAATCTAAGTACATCATTGAGTACGTTATAATTTTCGTTCACAACAATCATGATTATAATTATGGATTAATTCACATTCCCTTAGTATCGTTTAGTTACAATCCCATTTAAAGTACATTATTACATTATATATTAAATTATTACATTTAATTACAGTTTCATTAAAGCACATTACATTATATTAAATTAAAGTATTACACTTAATTACAATTAAACAGTTACTATAACTTTGTTTTGTTTTTACAGTGTTTTATATTAATAGACAATT
Organism: Bathynomus jamesi; assembly: GCA_023014485.1. Classification (NCBI taxonomy): domain Eukaryota; kingdom Metazoa; phylum Arthropoda; class Malacostraca; order Isopoda; family Cirolanidae; genus Bathynomus; species Bathynomus jamesi. The sequence goes on from JAJOZX010015961.1 coordinate 41,451, forward strand.
AAGATGTTAGAAATATAATACAAAGTACATGGGCACATACGGTATATAACATAATATACAACATAATATGTTATAAATTTGAATCAGAGCGAGAGGAGATTTTTATCTTAGAAACGTTCGCTTCTGCCGTAGTTAGCGGAATTTGATCACTTACCTAAGCGTTTTCGAGTTCATTGCGGGAGGTGAAATAATTAAAAATAAAAATAAAAAGAATACACGTGAACGTATGTACATACTATGTTATAATATGTTATAACATAATATGTTATAATATGTTATAAATTTGAATTAGAGCGAGAGGAGATTTTTATGTTAGAAGCGTTTTCTTCTGCCGTAGTTAGCGGAATTTGATCACTTACGTATGCGTATTCGAGTTCATTGCGTGAGGTGAAATAATTGAAAATAAAAAAATAAAAAGAATACGCGTGAAGTATGTACATGTACGTAACTATGTACGTAATCATGATCATCAGGGGACAAGCACGAATGCACAAAGTATTGTACACATATGGGTAGTCATACAATAGGTTGACACTGATAGACAATAGGTAGCTGAATGAATGAGTAATAAAATTAACAAAAGATAAAGGTCAAGAAAGGACATTGATTTACGAATGAATAACGTATACATAAATAATGGGAGGATTTAAAAGGAACGAATTAGAGACAAAGATTGGTAATAATGACTAAGTACACTACGGGTTAGATGCAAGACAATCATAATTAATTATAATCACTTCTATAACAAATGAAAAATGGAAATATGGATACGACTAAACCATTTAAATGGTAGATCGTATGGGTGTGACACGAACAAAAATAGAAAGTAACAAATAGAGTTTTTATCCAAAATCGCATCCGGCGATTTTGGTTCTCATGTAAAAATAAATATTGATTATTCATTGTTCATTTTTACATTGCTCTCCCCTTTTAAAATGATATTTATATAATAATACAATAGAGTACAATTAATACAATAATATAATACAATTACTACAATACAATTGAGAAAATAACATCCTAACGAATTCAAATTAGATGATGACGAATTTTTTCTTTACAATACAAATTTTATACAGAACAAGTGACTTCGGGTGATTGTGGACAACGCACAGCAATCAAATCTTTAACATGACACTTGCTTAGAGTTATTATGAAGTCTAAAAAATTCGAAGATTAATACTTTAATTTATGCAAACAGAATAAAATGATTAATTTAGACAAACAATGATATTATTAAATTTTACAAATATTTAGTTATCATGATTGTACAGGTAATAAACTAATTTTATTGAATAGGGTAGGTAAAAATCGAATTATGTAATGGATGATGTATAGACCTATGATCAAGTGTGTTTTTATGTGTATTAAATGCAGAGTGTAGTGGTTGGTGATATGTCCAAATGAGTGAAAGTGTAATGAATATCCGCAGATTTTTTTAAATATTTTTTTTTACGTAATGTTTGTGGAGAAACGTACACATTTGAACAAATTTACATGCGTGTGTATATGTAGGGATTTGGAGGGTTTTTGAATTAACAAAGTTTAAAAATAATGTATAACAATTTAAGCTGGGTTTAGGTATATAAAATTTTTTTATTATTATTATTATTATTATTACTATTATTATTATTATTATTATTATTATTATTATAAAATCCTTTAAGTTCATGGTCGATTATTATTAAATTCTAATTACAGGTAGTATTAATGATGGTGTATGCGTATAAGTTTTAATGAATTCGAATATGTGTCAAAAGTAATAAAATTCAATAGGAATTATCGATTTTACTTAATTAATCAGTTGCGCGTATTAAGGTAATTAAAATAAATACACACTTAAAAGAACTTACAATTAATGAAAGTAAATTTAGCGGTATTAAAAATTAAATTTTGAAGATGGAATTAAATTCGACTAGTAACATTCCTAGCTATATATGAACTATATAACCATTAACATTACCAGAAGTATTGGTACGATAATTGAATTAAGAAAATTAAGAATACAAATTAAAAATAGAAATCAATTATGCATTTTAATGAACTAAACATATAATATACTTAAAAATAAAAGTAAATCGAGCCATAGTTGAATTTCGGCCAAGAATAAAAGAAAAGTTATTGAAATGGAAGGAAAGCATTTTGAACAATTTTTTTAATAATTTCAGGTAAATTTTACATAAAAATTATTTTTATATAATAAAAAAAATATTAAAAAAGTTTAATAATTTTTGCATGTTAAGTAGAAAAATCATACACTTTCGATAAATGTTGATAGAATTTGAATTATTTGATATTTTATTCTGAAAACTTGTTTGCAAACCGCAAATCGGTCAATTCAGGTTGAATTTAATTCTCTTTTACAAAAATTTTTTTTTGAATTAAATTCTCTTAAACAACAACAAAAATTAATTAAATTGATTGCATTGAAATGACTTGGGATTTGAAAACTTACTTGGGACTTCAAAACTGACTTGGGATTTGAAAACTGACTTGGGACTTGAAAACTGCCTTGGGACTTGAAAACTGACTTGGGACTTGAAAACTGACTAGGGACTTCAATACTGAGACTTGAAACTAACTTCAAATAAAACTGACTTCAAATAGAACTGACTTCAAATAAAACAAACTGACTTCAAAACTGACTGAAACTTACTTCAGAACTGACTGAAATTGACTTCAAAACTGACTGAAACTGACTGAAACTGATTTCAAAACTGACTGAAATTGATTAACTTATAACTGACTAACTTGGAACTGGCTAACTTGGAACTGACTAACTTGAATCTGACTAACTTGAATCTGACTGAGACTTGAAATTGACTGAGACTTGAAATTGACTGAGACTTGAAATTGAAATTGACTTGCAACTGAAACTGACTTGTAACTGAAACTAATTGCAACTGAAACTGAATTGCACTTGAACTGCTATCAAGTGGAGACTAGTAATCTCTGGGGTTTGGTTGTCCCTCTTGGATACAACCAACTGACTGGAAACTGACTGACTGAAAACTGACTGAAAACTGAGATTGATTGCACTCGAACTTCTATCAAGTGAAGTCTATTATTCTCTGGGTTTTGGTTGTCTCTCTTGGATCCAACCAACTGAAACTGTCTGAAAACTGAAAATGACTGCACTTGAACTCTATCAAGTGGAGTCTACTGAAAATGAAACTGACTTGCACTTGAACTGCTATGAAATGAAGACTATTAATCTGTGGGGATTGGTTGTCTCTCTTGGTTACAACCAACTGAAACTGTCTGAAAACTGATTTGCAACTTATTTGCAACTAAAACTGACTTGGAACTGATTTGCAACGGATTTGCAACTAAAACTGACTCGGAACTATTTCAAGTATCTTTATAAATCTCAGGGGTTTGGTTGTCCCTCTTGGATGCAACCATCTGAAACTGAAACTAGAACTTGAAGCTGCTTCAATTATCTCTATATCTCTATAAACTCTCTATAAACTCTCTCTTTCTTAATGTGCAAGTCAATTCAATTCAATAATTTGAAAAAATTGTAAACAAAAACAAAAAATGTAAACAACATTTCACAAGAATCAACGCGAAGATACAGTAATATTATGTTTGGTACATAAAATAAAATTATTCTGTACTGAATATAATACTGAAAATAACTGAAAATAACTCTGTGACAATAACTATGACAATAACTGTGAAAATCAACTAATGTGACAATAACTCTGTGACTTTAACTCTGTGACAATAAACTTCTGTGAAATTAAACTTCTGTGACAATAAACTTCTGTGAGAATAACTGTGAAAATCAACTTCTGTGACAATAACTCTAAAAATCAACTTCTGTGACAATAACTCTGTGAAATTTAACTCTGTGAAAATTAACTCTGTGAAAATTAACTTTGTGACTTTTAACTCTGTGACTTTTAACTATGTGACTTTTAACTCTGTGAAAAGAACTGTTTTCAATAAAAAAATGCATCACTGGTGTCTGAAATGTTCACTGTGTTTCTTGTAAATTCTGGCTTGATACTCTTTATTACTGTTAATACTACTGACTTTTCAAGTGTTTATAAATTGCTTAAACAAAACGAACTCTGTACTTAACAAAATTTCTACGGTGAAATCCTTAGAGACGTGTCCAGAAGACGTCTTGCTGGCTACTTGTTCTTGGATGGAAACTAGGCGTGGAGAACTTGGAGTCGTTACACACCGGTTCAAGGGTGGATGTTACGAACTGGAAGTCGTGACACGCCGGTCAACTGGTTTTATCCTGATGCAGGGTAATTTCTATCCTGGCCAAAGAGTGGCCACTTGTTAAAATCCTCTTCTTAAAATCCTTCTTCTATGTGCTTTGTTGGTTCTACTTCCGGGGGTTCTGGAATACTGGAAGAATACTGGATGCAGGGGTCGTCAGTTTGTTATCCTGGTTAGAGGGTCGCCAATGTTATAAAATCCTGATGCAAGGTCGCCACTGTTATAAATCCTGGCTATAGGGTCGCCAATGTTATAACCCCTCCGTCTATGGCCCTGGGGTGGTTCGAATCGATGGGGATTCTGGTTGGGAGGCAGCAACGGATATTTCTCGCGATAGTTTTCTTCTATAACATTCTAATTTTTCTCTCATTTCTTTTTTCTCTTTCTATAATACTCTGATACTTTCTCTGAAGGTTCGCGAATTTCTTTTTATAACTTATCGGGAACTATTTTTTCTACTTTATTTTACTAAGTTCTCTGAAGAGAGCCAAACTCGAAGGGGAAAAAAAAAGTTTCTCTCACTGTAATTTACTTCTAAAAATGTACATATAGTGCTGTGAATTTACAGGGGTAGAGGTTCGACCTCTTTCGACCATGGCTCAGGCCGGAATCTAAAACAATTAAGTAGGCAACGGGCCTCTGCCCCCTCCTCGCAGCGAGGGTGCTAACAAAGGAGTCTCGTAGTAGTGACCAAAGAAGAGTGAAGTAATGAAGTGAAGTTATTTTATAATTACATGTACCATATAAGTCTAAATGTTGAGGGAATGCAGTTGAAGGTTAAGTTCCCCCCTTTAAACACATGATCAGATGTTTAAAAGATTCCAAATAAAAATTTAAAAAATGAAAATAAAAACATCGTATTTTTGCTGAGTATACATTTCTGAAGGCGATATAATTTCGTAGTAGTACATAAGTACAATCTAAGTACATCATTGAGTACGTTATAATTTTCGTTCACAACAATCATGATTATAATTATGGATTAATTCACATTCCCTTAGTATCGTTTAGTTACAATCCCATTTAAAGTACATTATTACATTATATATTAAATTATTACATTTAATTACAGTTTCATTAAAGCACATTACATTATATTAAATTAAAGTATTACACTTAATTACAATTAAACAGTTACTATAACTTTGTTTTGTTTTTACAGTGTTTTATATTAATAGACAATTAAGATGTTAGAAATATAATACAAAGTACATGGGCACATACGGTATATAACATAATATACAACATATTATGTATATTATGTTATAATATTATAAATTTGAATCAGAGCGAGAGGAGATTTTTATTTAGAAGCGTTCGCACTTACCTAAGCGTTTCGAGTTCATTTTGGGAGGTGAAATAATAAAAATAAAAAATAAAAAGAATACACGTGAACGTATGTACATATTATGTCATAATGTTATAAATCTGAATCAGAGGCGAGAGGAGATTTTTACCTTAGAAGCGTTCGCTTCTGCCGTAGTTAGCGGAATTTGATCACTTACGTAAGCGTTTCGAGTTCATGCGAGAGGTGAAATAATAAAAAATAAAAAATAAAAAGAATACGTGAACGTATGTACATGTACGTAACTATTACGTAATCGTGATCATCAGGGGACAAGTACGAATGCACAAAGTATTGTACACATATGGGTAGTCATACAACAGGTTGACACTGATAGACAATAGGTAGCTGAATGAATGAGTAATAAAATTAACAAAAGATAAAGGTCAAGAAAGGACATTGATTTACGAATGAATAACGTATACATAAATAATGGGAGGATTTAAAAGGAACGAATTAGAGACAAAGATTGGTAATAATGACTAAGTACACTACGGGTTAGATGCAAGACAATCATAATTAATTATAATCACTTCTATAACAAATGAAAAATGGAAATATGGATACGACTAAACCATTTAAATGGTAGATCGTATGGGTGTGACACGAACAAAAATAGAAAGTAACAAATAGAGTTTTTATCCAAAATCGCATCCGGCGATTTTGGTTCTCATGTAAAAATAAATATTGATTATTCATTGTTCATTTTTACATTGCTCTCCCTTTTAAAATGATATTTATATAATAATACAATAGAGTACAATTAATACAATAATATAATACAATTACTACAATACAATTGAGAAATAACATCCTAACGAATTCAAATTAGATGATGACGAATTTTTTCTTTACAATACAAATTTTATACAGAACAAGTGACTTCGGGTGATTGTGGACAACGCACAGCAATCAAATCTTTAACATGACACTTGCTTAGAGTTATTATGAAGTCTAAAAAATTCGAAGATTAATACTTTAATTTATGCAAACAGAATAAAATGATTAATTTAGACAAACAATGATATATTAAATTTTACAAATATTTAGTTATCATGATTGTACAGGTAATACTAATTTTATTGAATAGGGTAGGTAAAAATCGAATTATGTAATGGATGATGTATAGACCTATGATCAAGTGTGTTTTTATGTGTATTAAATGCAGAGTGTAGTGGTTGGTGATATGTCCAAATGAGTGAAAGTGTAATGAATATCCGCAGATTTTTTTTTTTTTTTTTTACGTAATGTTTGTGGAGAAACGTACACATTTGAACAAATTTACATGCGTGTATGTAGGGATTTGGAGGGTTTTGAATTAACAAAGTTTAAAAATAATGTATAACAATTTAAGCTGGGTTTAGGTATATAAAATCTTTTTTATTATTATTTATTATTATTACTATTATTATTATTATTCATTATTATTATTATTATAAAATCCTTTAAGTTCATGGTCGATTATTATTAATTCTAATTACAGGTAGTATTAATGATGGTGTATGCGTATATGTTTAATGAATTCGAATATGTGTCAAAAGTAATAAAATTCAATAGGAATTATCGATTTTACTTAATTAATCAGTTGCGCGTATTAAGGTAATTAAAATAAATACACACTTAAAAGAACTTACAATTAATGAAAGTAAATTTAGCGGTATTAAAAATTAAATTTTGAAGATGGAATTAAATTCGACTAGTAACATTCCTAGCTATATATGAACTATATAACCATTAACATTACCAGAAGTATTGGTACGATAATTGAATTAAGAAAATTAAGAATACAAATTAAAAATAGAAATCAATTATGCATTTTAATGAACTAAACATATAATATACTTAAAAATAAAAGTAAATCGAGCCATAGTTGAATTTCGGCCAAGAATAAAAGAAAAGTTATTGAAATGGAAGGAAAGCATTTTGAACAATTTTTTTAATAATTTCAGGTAAATTTTACATAAAAATTATTTTTATATAATAAAAAAATATTAAAAAAGTTTAATAATTTTTGCATGTTAAGTAGAAAAATCATACACTTTCGATAAATGTTGATAGAATTTGAATTATTTGATATTTTATTCTGAAAACTTGTTTGCAAACCGCAAATCGGTCAATTCAGGTTGAATTTAATTCTCTTTTACAAAAATTTTTTTTTGAATTAAATTCTCTTAAACAACAACAAAAATTTAATTAAATTGATTGCATTGAAATGACTTGGGATTTGAAAACTTACTTGGGACTTCAAAACTGACTTGGGATTTGAAAACTGACTTGGGACTTGAAAACTGCTTGGGACTTGAAAACTGACTTGGGACTTGAAAACTGACTAGGGACTTCAATACTGAGACTTGAAACTAACTTCAAATAAAACTGACTTCAAATAGAACTGACTTCAAATAAAACAAACTGACTTCAAAACTGACTGAAACTTACTTCAGAACTGACTGAAATTGACTTCAAAACTGACTGAAACTGACTGAAACTGATTTCAAAACTGACTGAAATTGATTAACTTATAACTGACTAACTTGGAACTGGCTAACTTGGAACTGACTAACTTGAATCTGACTAACTTGAATCTGACTGAGACTTGAAATTGACTGAGACTTGAAATTGACTGAGACTTGAAATTGAAATTGACTTGCAACTGAAACTGACTTGTAACTGAAACTAATTGCAACTGAAACTGAATTGCACTTGAACTGCTATCAAGTGGAGACTAGTAATCTCTGGGTTTGGTTGTCCCTCTTGGATACAACCAACTGACTGGAAACTGACTGACTGAAAACTGACTGAAAACTGAGATTGATTGCACTCGAACTTCTATCAAGTGAAGTCTATTATTCTCTGGGTTTTGGTTGTCTCTCTTGGATCCAACCAACTGAAACTGTCTGAAAACTGAAAATGACTGCACTTGAACTCTATCAAGTGGAGTCTACTGAAAATGAAACTGACTTGCACTTGAACTGCTATGAAATGAAGACTATTAATCTGTGGGGATTGGTTGTCTCTCTTGGTTACAACCAACTGAAACTGTCTGAAAACTGATTTGCAACTTATTTGCAACTAAAACTGACTTGGAACTGATTTGCAACGGATTTGCAACTAAAACTGACTCGGAACTATTTCAAGTATCTTTATAAATCTCAGGGTTTGGTTGTCCCTCTTGGATGCAACCATCTGAAACTGAAACTAGAACTTGAAGCTGCTTCAATTATCTCTATATCTATAAACTCTCTATAAACTCTCTCTTTTTAATGTGCAAGTCAATTCAATTCAATAATTGAAAAAACAAAAATGTAAACAACATTTCACAAGAATCAACGCGAAGATACAGTAATATTATGTTTGGTACATAAAATAAAATTATTCTGTACTGAATATAATACTGAAAATAACTGAAAATAACTCTGTGACAATAACTATGACAATAACTGTGAAAATCAACTAATGTGACAATAACTCTGTGACTTTAACTCTGTGACAATAAACTTCTGTGAAATTAAACTTCTGTGACAATAAACTTCTGTGAGAATAACTGTGAAAATCAACTTCTGTGACAATAACTCTAAAAATCAACTTCTGTGACAATAACTCTGTGAAATTTAACTCTGTGAAAATTAACTCTGTGAAAATTAACTTTGTGACTTTTAACTCTGTGACTTTTAACTATGTGACTTTTAACTCTGTGAAAAGAACTGTTTTCAATAAAAAAATGCATCACTGGTGTCTGAAATGTTCACTGTGTTTCTTGTAAATTCTGGCTTGATACTCTTTATTACTGTTAATACTACTGACTTTTCAAGTGTTTATAAATTGCTTAAACAAAACGAACTCTGTACTTAACAAAATTTCTACGGTGAAATCCTTAGAGACGTGTCCAGACGTCTTGCTGGCTACTTGTTCTTGGATGGAAACTAGGCGTGAGAACTTGGAGTCGTTACACACCGGTTCAAGGGTGGATGTTACGAACTGGAAGTCGTGACACGCCGGTCAACTGGTTTTATCCTGATGCAGGGTAATTTCTATCCTGGCCAAAGAGTGGCCACTTGTTAAAATCCTCTTCTTAAAATCCTTCTTCTATGTGCTTTGTTGGTTCTACTTCCGGGGGTTCTGGAATACTGGAAGAATACTGGATGCAGGGGTCGTCAGTTTGTTATCCTGGTTAGAGGGTCGCCAATGTTATAAAATCCTGATGCAAGGTCGCCACTGTTATAAATCCTGGCTATAGGGTCGCCAATGTTATAACCCCTCCGTCTATGGCCCTGGGGTGGTTCGAATCGATGGGGATTCTGGTTGGGAGGCAGCAACGGATATTTCTCGCGATAGTTTTCTTCTATAACATTCTAATTTTTCTCTCATTTCTTTTTTCTCTTTCTATAATACTCTGATACTTTCTCTGAAGGTTCGCCGAATTTCTTTTTATAACTTATCGGGAACTATTTTTTCTACTTTATTTTACTAAGTTCTCTGAAGAGAGCCAAACTCGAAGGGGAAAAAAAAGTTTCTCTCACTGTAATTTACTTCTAAAAATGTACATATAGTGCTGTGAATTTACAGGGGTAGAGGTTCGACCTCTTTCGACCATGGCTCAGGCCGGAATCTAAAACAATTAAGTAGGCAACGGGCCTCTGCCCCCTCCTCGCAGCGAGGGTGCTAACAAAGGAGTCTCGTAGTAGTGACCAAAGAAGAGTGAAGTAATGAAGTGAAGTTATTTTATAATTACATGTACCATATAAGTCTAAATGTTGAGGGAATGCAGTTGAAGGTTAAGTTCCCCCCTTTAAAACATGATCAGATGTTTAAAAGATTCCAAATAAAAATTTAAAAAATGAAAATAAAAACATCGTATTTTTGCTGAGTATACATTTCTGAAGGCGATATAATTTCGTAGTAGTACATAAGTACAATCTAAGTACATCATTGAGTACGTTATAATTTTCGTTCACAACAATCATGATTATAATTATGGATTAATTCACATTCCCTTAGTATCGTTTAGTTACAATCCCATTTAAAGTACATTATTACATTATATATTAAATTATTACATTTAATTACAGTTTCATTAAAGCACATTACATTATATTAAATTAAAGTATTACACTTAATTACAATTAAACAGTTACTATAACTTTGTTTTGTTTTTACAGTGTTTTATATTAATAGACAATTAAGATGTTAGAAATATAATACAAAGTACATGGGCACATACGGTATATAACATAATATACAACATAATATGTTATAAATTTGAATCAGAGCGAGAGGAGATTTTTATCTTAGAAACGTTCGCTTCTGCCGTAGTTAGCGGAATTTGATCACTTACCTAAGCGTTTTCGAGTTCATTGCGGGAGGTGAAATAATTAAAAATAAAAATAAAAAGAATACACGTGAACGTATGTACATACTATGTTATAATATGTTATAACATAATATGTTATAATATGTTATAAATTTGAATTAGAGCGAGAGGAGATTTTTATGTTAGAAGCGTTTTCTTCTGCCGTAGTTAGCGGAATTTGATCACTTACGTATGCGTATTCGAGTTCATTGCGTGAGGTGAAATAATTGAAAATAAAAAAATAAAAAGAATACGCGTGAACGTATGTACATGTACGTAACTATGTACGTAATCATGATCATCAGGGACAAGCACGAATGCACAAAGTATTGTACACATATGGGTAGTCATACAATAGGTTGACACTGATAGACAATAGGTAGCTGAATGAATGAGTAATAAAATTAACAAAAGATAAAGGTCAAGAAAGGACATTGATTTACGAATGAATAACGTATACATAAATAATGGGAGGATTTAAAAGGAACGAATTAGAGACAAAGATTGGTAATAATGACTAAGTACACTACGGGTTAGATGCAAGACAATCATAATTAATTATAATCACTTCTATAACAAATGAAAAATGGAAATATGGATACGACTAAACCATTTAAATGGTAGATCGTATGGGTGTGACACGAACAAAAATAGAAAGTAACAAATAGAGTTTTTATCCAAAATCGCATCCGGCGATTTTGGTTCTCATGTAAAAATAAATATTGATTATTCATTGTTCATTTTTACATTGCTCTCCCCTTTTAAAATGATATTTATATAATAATACAATAGAGTACAATTAATACAATAATATACAATTACTACAATACAATTGAGAAAATAACATCCTAACGAATTCAAATTAGATGATGACGAATTTTTTCTTTACAATACAAATTTTATACAGAACAAGTGACTTCGGGTGATTGTGGACAACGCACAGCAATCAAATCTTTAACATGACACTTGCTTAGAGTTATTATGAAGTCTAAAAAATTCGAAGATTAATACTTTAATTTATGCAAACAGAATAAAATGATTAATTTAGACAAACAATGATATTATTAAATTTTACAAATATTTAGTTATCATGATTGTACAGGTAATAAACTAATTTTATTGAATAGGGTAGGTAAAAATCGAATTATGTAATGGATGATGTATAGACCTATGATCAAGTGTGTTTTTATGTGTATTAAATGCAGAGTGTAGTGGTTGGTGATATGTCCAAATGAGTGAAAGTGTAATGAATATCCGCAGATTTTTTTAAATATTTTTTTTTACGTAATGTTTGTGGAGAAACGTACACATTTGAACAAATTTACATGCGTGTGTATATGTAGGGATTTGGAGGGTTTTTGAATTAACAAAGTTTAAAAATAATGTATAACAATTTAAGCTGGGTTTAGGTATATAAAATCTTTTTTATTATTATTATTATTATTATTACTATTATTATTATTATTATTATTATTATTATTATTATAAAATCCTTTAAGTTCATGGTCGATTATTATTAAATTCTAATTACAGGTAGTATTAATGATGGTGTATGCGTATAAGTTTTAATGAATTCGAATATGTGTCAAAAGTAATAAAATTCAATAGGAATTATCGATTTTACTTAATTAATCAGTTGCGCGTATTAAGGTAATTAAAATAAATACACACTTAAAAGAACTTACAATTAATGAAAGTAAATTTAGCGGTATTAAAAATTAAATTTTGAAGATGGAATTAAATTCGACTAGTAACATTCCTAGCTATATATGAACTATATAACCATTAACATTACCAGAAGTATTGGTACGATAATTGAATTAAGAAAATTAAGAATACAAATTAAAAATAGAAATCAATTATGCATTTTAATGAACTAAACATATAATATACTTAAAAATAAAAGTAAATCGAGCCATAGTTGAATTTCGGCCAAGAATAAAAGAAAAGTTATTGAAATGGAAGGAAAGCATTTTGAACAATTTTTTTAATAATTTCAGGTAAATTTTACATAAAAATTATTTTTATATAATAAAAAAAATATTAAAAAAGTTTAATAATTTTTGCATGTTAAGTAGAAAAATCATACACTTTCGATAAATGTTGATAGAATTTGAATTATTTGATATTTTATTCTGAAAACTTGTTTGCAAACCGCAAATCGGTCAATTCAGGTTGAATTTAATTCTCTTTTACAAAAATTTTTTTTTGAATTAAATTCTCTTAAACAACAACAAAAATTTAATTAAATTGATTGCATTGAAATGACTTGGGATTTGAAAACTTACTTGGGACTTCAAAACTGACTTGGGATTTGAAAACTGACTTGGGACTTGAAAACTGCCTTGGGACTTGAAAACTGACTTGGGACTTGAAAACTGACTAGGGACTTCAATACTGAGACTTGAAACTAACTTCAAATAAAACTGACTTCAAATAGAACTGACTTCAAATAAAACAAACTGACTTCAAAACTGACTGAAACTTACTTCAGAACTGACTGAAATTGACTTCAAAACTGACTGAAACTGACTGAAACTGATTTCAAAACTGACTGAAATTGATTAACTTATAACTGACTAACTTGGAACTGGCTAACTTGGAACTGACTAACTTGAATCTGACTAACTTGAATCTGACTGAGACTTGAAATTGACTGAGACTTGAAATTGACTGAGACTTGAAATTGAAATTGACTTGCAACTGAAACTGACTTGTAACTGAAACTAATTGCAACTGAAACTGAATTGCACTTGAACTGCTATCAAGTGGAGACTAGTAATCTCTGGGTTTGGTTGTCCCTCTTGGATACAACCAACTGACTGACTGAAAACTGACTGATTGATTGCACTCGAACTTCTATCAAGTGAAGTCTATTATTCTCTGGGTTTTGGTTGTCTCTCTTGGATCCAACCAACTGAAACTGTCTGAAAACTGAAAATGACTGCACTTGAACTCTATCAAGTGGAGTCTACTGAAAATGAAACTGACTTGCACTTGAACTGCTATGAAATGAAGACTATTAATCTGTGGGGATTGGTTGTCTCTCTTGGTTACAACCAACTGAAACTGTCTGAAAACTGATTTGCAACTTATTTGCAACTAAAACTGACTTGGAACTGATTTGCAACGGATTTGCAACTAAAACTGACTCGGAACTATTTCAAGTATCTTTATAAATCTCAGGGGTTTGGTTGTCCCTCTTGGATGCAACCATCTGAAACTGAAACTAGAACTTGAAGCTGCTTCAATTATCTCTATATCTCTATAAACTCTCTATAAACTCTCTCTTTCTTAATGTGCAAGTCAATTCAATTCAATAATTTGAAAAATTGTAAACAAAAACAAAAAATGTAAACAACATTTCACAAGAATCAACGCGAAGATACAGTAATATTATGTTTGGTACATAAAATAAAATTATTCTGTACTGAATATAATACTGAAAATAACTGAAAATAACTCTGTGACAATAACTATGACAATAACTGTGAAAATCAACTAATGTGACAATAACTCTGTGACTTTAACTCTGTGACAATAAACTTCTGTGAAATTAAACTTCTGTGACAATAAACTTCTGTGAGAATAACTGTGAAAATCAACTTCTGTGACAATAACTCTAAAAATCAACTTCTGTGACAATAACTCTGTGAAATTTAACTCTGTGAAAATTAACTCTGTGAAAATTAACTTTGTGACTTTTAACTCTGTGACTTTTAACTATGTGACTTTTAACTCTGTGAAAAGAACTGTTTTCAATAAAAAAATGCATCACTGGTGTCTGAAATGTTCACTGTGTTTCTTGTAAATTCTGGCTTGATACTCTTTATTACTGTTAATACTACTGACTTTTCAAGTGTTTATAAATTGCTTAAACAAAACGAACTCTGTACTTAACAAAATTTCTACGGTGAAATCCTTGAGACGTGTCCAGAAGACGTCTTGCTGGCTACTTGTTCTTGGATGGAAACTAGGCGTGGAGAACTTGGAGTCGTTACACACCGGTTCAAGGGTGGATGTTACGAACTGGAAGTCGTGACACGCCGGTCAACTGGTTTTATCCTGATGCAGGGTAATTTCTATCCTGGCCAAAGAGTGGCCACTTGTTAAAATCCTCTTCTTAAAATCCTTCTTCTATGTGCTTTGTTGGTTCTACTTCCGGGGTTCTGGAATACTGGAAGAATACTGGATGCAGGGGTCGTCAGTTTGTTATCCTGGTTAGAGGGTCGCCAATGTTATAAAATCCTGATGCAAGGTCGCCACTGTTATAAATCCTGGCTATAGGGTCGCCAATGTTATAACCCCTCCGTCTATGGCCCTGGGGTGGTTCGAATCGATGGGGATTCTGGTTGGGAGGCAGCAACGGATATTTCTCGCGATAGTTTTCTTCTATAACATTCTAATTTTTCTCTCATTTCTTTTTTCTCTTTCTATAATACTCTGATACTTTCTCTGAAGGTTCGCAGAATTTCTTTTTATAACTTATCGGGAACTATTTTTTCTACTTTATTTTACTAAGTTCTCTGAAGAGAGCCAAACTCGAAGGGGAAAAAAAAGTTTCTCTCACTGTAATTTACTTCTAAAAATGTACATATAGTGCTGTGAATTTACAGGGGTAGAGGTTCGACCTCTTTCGACCATGGCTCAGGCCGGAATCTAAAACAATTAAGTAGGCAACGGGCCTCTGCCCCCTCCTCGCAGCGAGGGTGCTAACAAAGGAGTCTCGTAGTAGTGACCAAAGAAGAGTGAAGTAATGAAGTGAAGTTATTTTATAATTACATGTACCATATAAGTCTAAATGTTGAGGGAATGCAGTTGAAGGTTAAGTTCCCCCCTTTAAACACATGATCAGATGTTTAAAAGATTCCAAATAAAAATTTAAAAAATGAAAATAAAAACATCGTATTTTTGCTGAGTATACATTTCTGAAGGCGATATAATTTCGTAGTAGTACATAAGTACAATCTAAGTACATCATTGAGTACGTTATAATTTTCGTTCACAACAATCATGATTATAATTATGGATTAATTCACATTCCCTTAGTATCGTTTAGTTACAATCCCATTTAAAGTACATTATTACATTATATATTAAATTATTACATTTAATTACAGTTTCATTAAAGCACATTACATTATATTAAATTAAAGTATTACACTTAATTACAATTAAACAGTTACTATAACTTTGTTTTGTTTTTACAGTGTTTTATATTAATAGACAATTAAGATGTTAGAAATATAATACAAAGTACATGGGCACATACGGTATATAACATAATATACAACATAATATGTTATAAATTTGAATCAGAGCGAGAGGAGATTTTTATCTTAGAAACGTTCGCTTCTGCCGTAGTTAGCGGAATTTGATCACTTACCTAAGCGTTTTCGAGTTCATTGCGGGAGGTGAAATAATTAAAAATAAAAATAAAAAGAATACACGTGAACGTATGTACATACTATGTTATAATATGTTATAACATAATATGTTATAATATGTTATAAATTTGAATTAGAGCGAGAGGAGATTTTTATGTTAGAAGCGTTTTCTTCTGCCGTAGTTAGCGGAATTTGATCACTTACGTATGCGTATTCGAGTTCATTGCGTGAGGTGAAATAATTGAAAATAAAAAAATAAAAAGAATACGCGTGAACGTATGTACATGTACGTAACTATGTACGTAATCATGATCATCAGGGGACAAGCACGAATGCACAAAGTATTGTACACATATGGGTAGTCATACAATAGGTTGACACTGATAGACAATAGGTAGCTGAATGAATGAGTAATAAAATTAACAAAAGATAAAGGTCAAGAAAGGACATTGATTTACGAATGAATAACGTATACATAAATAATGGGAGGATTTAAAAGGAACGAATTAGAGACAAAGATTGGTAATAATGACTAAGTACACTACGGGTTAGATGCAAGACAATCATAATTAATTATAATCACTTCTATAACAAATGAAAAATGGAAATATGGATACGACTAAACCATTTAAATGGTAGATCGTATGGGTGACACGAACAAAAATAGAAAGTAACAAATAGAGTTTTTATCCAAAATCGCATCCGGCGATTTTGGTTCTCATGTAAAAATAAATATTGATTATTCATTGTTCATTTTTACATTGCTCTCCCCTTTTAAAATGATATTTATATAATAATACAATAGAGTACAATTAATACAATAATATAATACAATTACTACAATACAATTGAGAAAATAACATCCTAACGAATTCAAATTAGATGATGACGAATTTTTTCTTTACAATACAAATTTTATACAGAACAAGTGACTTCGGGTGATTGTGGACAACGCACAGCAATCAAATCTTTAACATGACACTTGCTTAGAGTTATTATGAAGTCTAAAAAATTCGAAGATTAATACTTTAATTTATGCAAACAGAATAAAATGATTAATTTAGACAAACAATGATATTATTAAATTTTACAAATATTTAGTTATCATGATTGTACAGGTAATAAACTAATTTTATTGAATAGGGTAGGTAAAAATCGAATTATGTAATGGATGATGTATAGACCTATGATCAAGTGTGTTTTTATGTGTATTAAATGCAGAGTGTAGTGGTTGGTGATATGTCCAAATGAGTGAAAGTGTAATGAATATCCGCAGATTTTTTTTAAATATTTTTTTTTACGTAATGTTTGTGGAGAAACGTACACATTTGAACAAATTTACATGCGTGTGTATATGTAGGGATTTGGAGGGTTTTTGAATTAACAAAGTTTAAAAATAATGTATAACAATTTAAGCTGGGTTTAGGTATAAAATCTTTTTTATTATTATTATTATTATTATTACTATTATTATTATTATTATTATTATTATAAAATCCTTTAAGTTCATGGTCGATTATTATTAAATTCTAATTACAGGTAGTATTAATGATGGTGTATGCGTATAAGTTTTAATGAATTCGAATATGTGTCAAAAGTAATAAAATTCAATAGGAATTATCGATTTTACTTAATTAATCAGTTGCGCGTATTAAGGTAATTAAAATAAATACACACTTAAAAGAACTTACAATTAATGAAAGTAAATTTAGCGGTATTAAAAATTAAATTTTGAAGATGGAATTAAATTCGACTAGTAACATTCCTAGCTATATATGAACTATATAACCATTAACATTACCAGAAGTATTGGTACGATAATTGAATTAAGAAAATTAAGAATACAAATTAAAAATAGAAATCAATTATGCATTTTAATGAACTAAACATATAATATACTTAAAAATAAAAGTAAATCGAGCCATAGTTGAATTTCGGCCAAGAATAAAAGAAAAGTTATTGAAATGGAAGGAAAGCATTTTGAACAATTTTTTTAATAATTTCAGGTAAATTTTACATAAAAATTATTTTTATATAATAAAAAAAATATTAAAAAAGTTTAATAATTTTTGCATGTTAAGTAGAAAAATCATACACTTTCGATAAATGTTGATAGAATTTGAATTATTTGATATTTTATTCTGAAAACTTGTTTGCAAACCGCAAATCGGTCAATTCAGGTTGAATTTAATTCTCTTTTACAAAAATTTTTTTTGAATTAAATTCTCTTAAACAACAACAAAAATTTAATTAAATTGATTGCATTGAAATGACTTGGGATTTGAAAACTTACTTGGGACTTCAAAACTGACTTGGGATTTGAAAACTGACTTGGGACTTGAAAACTGCCTTGGGACTTGAAAACTGACTTGGGACTTGAAAACTGACTAGGGACTTCAATACTGAGACTTGAAACTAACTTCAAATAAAACTGACTTCAAATAGAACTGACTTCAAATAAAACAAACTGACTTCAAAACTGACTGAAACTTACTTCAGAACTGACTGAAATTGACTTCAAAACTGACTGAAACTGACTGAAACTGATTTCAAAACTGACTGAAATTGATTAACTTATAACTGACTAACTTGGAACTGGCTAACTTGGAACTGACTAACTTGAATCTGACTAACTTGAATCTGACTGAGACTTGAAATTGACTGAGACTTGAAATTGACTGAGACTTGAAATTGAAATTGACTTGCAACTGAAACTGACTTGTAACTGAAACTAATTGCAACTGAAACTGAATTGCACTTGAACTGCTATCAAGTGGAGACTAGTAATCTCTGGGGTTTGGTTGTCCCTCTTGGATACAACCAACTGACTGGAAACTGACTGACTGAAAACTGACTGAAAACTGAGATTGATTGCACTCGAACTTCTATCAAGTGAAGTCTATTATTCTCTGGGTTTTGGTTGTCTCTCTTGGATCCAACCAACTGAAACTGTCTGAAAACTGAAAATGACTGCACTTGAACTCTATCAAGTGGAGTCTACTGAAAATGAAACTGACTTGCACTTGAACTGCTATGAAATGAAGACTATTAATCTGTGGGGATTGGTTGTCTCTCTTGGTTACAACCAACTGAAACTGTCTGAAAACTGATTTGCAACTTATTTGCAACTAAAACTGACTTGGAACTGATTTGCAACGGATTTGCAACTAAAACTGACTCAAGTATTTTGGGGTTTGTCCCTCTTGGATGCAACCATCTGAAACTGAAACTAGAACTTGAAGCTGCTTCAATTATCTCTATATCTCTATAAACTCTCTATAAACTCTCTCTTTCTTAATGTGCAAGTCAATTCAATTCAATAATTTGAAAAAATTGTAAACAAAAACAAAAATGTAAACAACATTTCACAAGAATCAACGCGAAGATACAGTAATATTATGTTTGGTACATAAAATAAAATTATTCTGTACTGAATATAATACTGAAAATAACTGAAAATAACTCTGTGACAATAACTATGACAATAACTGTGAAAATCAACTAATGTGACAATAACTCTGTGACTTTAACTCTGTGACAATAAACTTCTGTGAAATTAAACTTCTGTGACAATAAACTTCTGTGAGAATAACTGTGAAAATCAACTTCTGTGACAATAACTCTAAAAATCAACTTCTGTGACAATAACTCTGTGAAATTTAACTCTGTGAAAATTAACTCTGTGAAAATTAACTTTGTGACTTTTAACTCTGTGACTTTTAACTATGTGACTTTTAACTCTGTGAAAAGAACTGTTTTCAATAAAAAAATGCATCACTGGTGTCTGAAATGTTCACTGTGTTTCTTGTAAATTCTGGCTTGATACTCTTTATTACTGTTAATACTACTGACTTTTCAAGTGTTTATAAATTGCTTAAACAAAACGAACTCTGTACTTAACAAAATTTCTACGGTGAAATCCTTAGAGACGTGTCCAGAAGACGTCTTGCTGGCTACTTGTTCTTGGATGGAAACTAGGCGTGGAGAACTTGGAGTCGTTACACACCGGTTCAAGGGTGGATGTTACGAACTGGAAGTCGTGACACGCCGGTCAACTGGTTTTATCCTGATGCAGGGTAATTTCTATCCTGGCCAAAGAGTGGCCACTTGTTAAAATCCTCTTCTTAAAATCCTTCTTCTATGTGCTTTGTTGGTTCTACTTCCGGGGGTTCTGGAATACTGGAAGAATACTGGATGCAGGGGTCGTCAGTTTGTTATCCTGGTTAGAGGGTCGCCAATGTTATAAAATCCTGATGCAAGGTCGCCACTGTTATAAATCCTGGCTATAGGGTCGCCAATGTTATAACCCCTCCGTCTATGGCCCTGGGGTGGTTCGAATCGATGGGGATTCTGGTTGGGAGGCAGCAACGGATATTTCTCGCGATAGTTTTCTTCTATAACATTCTAATTTTTCTCTCATTTCTTTTTTCTCTTTCTATAATACTCTGATACTTTCTCTGAAGTTCGCAGAATTTCTTTTTATAACTTATCGGGAACTATTTTTTCTACTTTATTTTACTAAGTTCTCTGAAGAGAGCCAAACTCGAAGGGGAAAAAAAAAGTTTCTCTCACTGTAATTTACTTCTAAAAATGTACATATAGTGCTGTGAATTTACAGGGGTAGAGGTTCGACCTCTTTCGACCATGGCTCAGGCCGGAATCTAAAACAATTAAGTAGGCAACGGGCCTCTGCCCCCTCCTCGCAGCGAGGGTGCTAACAAAGGAGTCTCGTAGTAGTGACCAAAGAAGAGTGAAGTAATGAAGTGAAGTTATTTTATAATTACATGATACATATAAGTCTAAATGTTGAGGGAATGCAGTTGAAGGTTAAGTTCCCCCCTTTAAAAACATGATCAGATGTTTAAAAGATTCCAAATAAAAATTTAAAAAATGAAAATAAAAACATCGTATTTTTGCTGAGTATACATTTCTGAAGGCGATATAATTTCGTAGTAGTACATAAGTACAATCTAAGTACATCATTGAGTACGTTATAATTTTCGTTCACAACAATCATGATTATAATTATGGATTAATTCACATTCCCTTAGTATCGTTTAGTTACAATCCCATTTAAAGTACATTATTACATTATATATTAAATTATTACATTTAATTACAGTTTCATTAAAGCACATTACATTATATTAAATTAAAGTATTACACTTAATTACAATTAAACAGTTACTATAACTTTGTTTTGTTTTTACAGTGTTTTATATTAATAGACAATTAAGATGTTAGAAATATAATACAAAGTACATGGGCACATACGGTATATAACATAATATACAACATAATATGTTATAAATTTGAATCAGAGCGAGAGAGATTTTATCTTAGAAACGTTCGCTTCTGCCGTAGTTAGCGGAATTTGATCACTTACCTAAGCGTTTTCGAGTTCATTGCGGGAGGTGAAATAATTAAAAATAAAAATAAAAGAATACACGTGAACGTATGTACATACTATGTTATAATATGTTATAACATAATATGTTATAATATGTTATAAATTTGAATTAGAGCGAGAGGAGATTTTATGTTAGAAGCGTTTTCTTCTGCCGTAGTTAGCGGAATTTGATCACTTACGTATGCGTATTCGAGTTCATTGCGTGAGGTGAAATAATTGAAAATAAAAAAATAAAAAGAATACGCGTGAACGTATGTACATGTACGTAACTATGTACGTAATCATGATCATCAGGGGACAAGCACGAATGCACAAAGTATTGTACACATATGGGTAGTCATACAATAGGTTGACACTGATAGACAAAGGTAGCTGAATGAATGAGTAATAAAATTAACAAAAGATAAAGGTCAAGAAAGGACATTGATTTACGAATGAATAACGTATACATAAATAATGGGAGGATTTAAAAGGAACGAATTAGAGACAAAGATTGGTAATAATGACTAAGTACACTACGGGTTAGATGCAAGACAATCATAATTAATTATAATCACTTCTATAACAAATGAAAAATGGAAATATGGATACGACTAAACCATTTAAATGGTAGATCGTATGGGTGTGACACGAACAAAAATAGAAAGTAACAAATAGAGTTTTTATCCAAAATCGCATCCGGCGATTTTGGTTCTCATGTAAAAATAAATATTGATTATTCATTGTTCATTTTTACATTGCTCTCCCCTTTTAAAATGATATTTATATAATAATACAATAGAGTACAATTAATACAATAATATAATACAATTACTACAATACAATTGAGAAAATAACATCCTAACGAATTCAAATTAGATGATGACGAATTTTTTCTTTACAATACAAATTTTATACAGAACAAGTGACTTCGGGTGATTGTGGACAACGCACAGCAATCAAATCTTTAACATGACACTTGCTTAGAGTTATTATGAAGTCTAAAAAATTCGAAGATTAATACTTTAATTTTGCAAACAGAATAAAATGATTAATTTAGACAAACAATGATATTAAATTTTACAAATATTTAGTTATCATGATTGTACAGGTAATAAACTAATTTTATTGAATAGGGTAGGTAAAAATCGAATTATGTAATGGATGATGTATAGACCTATGATCAAGTGTGTTTTTATGTGTATTAAATGCAGAGTGTAGTGGTTGGTGATATGTCCAAATGAGTGAAAGTGTAATGAATATCCGCAGATTTTTTTAAATATTTTTTTTTACGTAATGTTTGTGGAGAAACGTACACATTTGAACAAATTTACATGCGTGTGTATATGTAGGGATTTGGAGGGTTTTTGAATTAACAAAGTTTAAAAATAATGTATAACAATTTAAGCTGGGTTTAGGTATATAAAATCTTTTTTATTATTATTATTATTATTATTATTATTATTATTATTATTATTATAAAATCCTTTAAGTTCATGGTCGATTATTATTAAATTCTAATTACAGGTAGTATTAATGATGGTGTATGCGTATAAGTTTTAATGAATTCGAATATGTGTCAAAAGTAATAAAATTCAATAGGAATTATCGATTTTACTTAATTAATCAGTTGCGCGTATTAAGGTAATTAAAATAAATACACACTTAAAAGAACTTACAATTAATGAAAGTAAATTTAGCGGTATTAAAAATTAAATTTTGAAGATGGAATTAAATTCGACTAGTAACATTCCTAGCTATATATGAACTATATAACCATTAACATTACCAGAAGTATTGGTACGATAATTGAATTAAGAAAATTAAGAATACAAATTAAAAATAGAAATCAATTATGCATTTTAATGAACTAAACATATAATATACTTAAAAATAAAAGTAAATCGAGCCATAGTTGAATTTCGGCCAAGAATAAAAGAAAAGTTATTGAAATGGAAGGAAAGCATTTTGAACAATTTTTTTAATAATTTCAGGTAAATTTTACATAAAAATTATTTTTATATAATAAAAAAATATTAAAAAAGTTTAATAATTTTTGCATGTTAAGTAGAAAAATCATACACTTTCGATAAATGTTGATAGAATTTGAATTATTTGATATTTTATTCTGAAAACTTGTTTGCAAACCGCAAATCGGTCAATTCAGGTTGAATTTAATTCTCTTTTACAAAAATTTTTTTTTAATTAAATTCTCTTAAACAACAACAAAAATTTAATTAAATTGATTGCATTGAAATGACTTGGGATTTGAAAACTTACTTGGGACTTCAAAACTGACTTGGGACTTTGAAAACTGACTAGGGACTTCAATACTGAGACTTGAAACTAACTTCAAATAAAACTGACTTCAAATAGAACTGACTTCAAATAAAACAAACTGACTTCAAAACTGACTGAAACTTACTTCAGAACTGACTGAAATTGACTTCAAAACTGACTGAAACTGACTGAAACTGATTTCAAAACTGACTGAAATTGATTAACTTATAACTGACTAACTTGGAACTGGCTAACTTGGAACTGACTAACTTGAATCTGACTAACTTGAATCTGACTGAGACTTGAAATTGACTGAGACTTGAAATTGACTGAGACTTGAAATTGAAATTGACTTGCAACTGAAACTGACTTGTAACTGAAACTAATTGCAACTGAAACTGAATTGCACTTGAACTGCTATCAAGTGGAGACTAGTAATCTCTGGGGTTTGGTTGTCCCTCTTGGATACAACCAACTGACTGGAAACTGACTGACTGAAAACTGACTGAAAACTGAGAGATTGATTGCACTCGAACTTCTATCAAGTGAAGTCTATTATTCTCTGGGTTTTGGTTGTCTCTCTTGGATCCAACCAACTGAAACTGTCTGAAAACTGAAAATGACTGCACTTGAACTCTATCAAGTGGAGTCTACTGAAAATGAAACTGACTTGCACTTGAACTGCTATGAAATGAAGACTATTAATCTGTGGGGATTGGTTGTCTCTCTTGGTTACAACCAACTGAAACTGTCTGAAAACTGATTTGCAACTTATTTGCAACTAAAACTGACTTGGAACTGATTTGCAACGGATTTGCAACTAAAACTGACTCGGAACTATTTCAAGTATCTTTATAAATCTCAGGGGTTTGGTTGTCCCTCTTGGATGCAACCATCTGAAACTGAAACTAGAACTTGAAGCTGCTTCAATTATCTCTATATCTCTATAAACTCTCTATAAACTCTCTCTTTCTTAATGTGCAAGTCAATTCAATTCAATAATTTGAAAAAATTGTAAACAAAAACAAAAAATGTAAACAACATTTCACAAGAATCAACGCGAAGATACAGTAATATTATGTTTGGTACATAAAATAAAATTATTCTGTACTGAATATAATACTGAAAATAACTGAAAATAACTCTGTGACAATAACTATGACAATAACTGTGAAAATCAACTAATGTGACAATAACTCTGTGACTTTAACTCTGTGACAATAAACTTCTGTGAAATTAAACTTCTGTGACAATAAACTTCTGTGAGAATAACTGTGAAAATCAACTTCTGTGACAATAACTCTAAAAATCAACTTCTGTGACAATAACTCTGTGAAATTTAACTCTGTGAAAATTAACTCTGTGAAAATTAACTTTGTGACTTTTAACTCTGTGACTTTTAACTATGTGACTTTTAACTCTGTGAAAAGAACTGTTTTCAATAAAAAAATGCATCACTGGTGTCTGAAATGTTCACTGTGTTTCTTGTAAATTCTGGCTTGATACTCTTTATTACTGTTAATACTACTGACTTTTCAAGTGTTTATAAATTGCTTAAACAAAACGAACTCTGTACTTAACAAAATTTCTACGGTGAAATCCTTAGAGACGTGTCCAGAAGACGTCTTGCTGGCTACTTGTTCTTGGATGGAAACTAGGCGTGGAGAACTTGGAGTCGTTACACACCGGTTCAAGGGTGGATGTTACGAACTGGAAGTCGTGACACGCCGGTCAACTGGTTTTATCCTGATGCAGGGTAATTTCTATCCTGGCCAAAGAGTGGCCACTTGTTAAAATCCTCTTCTTAAAATCCTTCTTCTATGTGCTTTGTTGGTTCTACTTCCGGGGGTTCTGGAATACTGGAAGAATACTGGATGCAGGGGTCGTCAGTTTGTTATCCTGGTTAGAGGGTCGCCAATGTTATAAAATCCTGATGCAAGGTCGCCACTGTTATAAATCCTGGCTATAGGGTCGCCAATGTTATAACCCCTCCGTCTATGGCCCTGGGGTGGTTCGAATCGATGGGGATTCTGGTTGGGAGGCAGCAACGGATATTTCTCGCGATAGTTTTCTTCTATAACATTCTAATTTTTCTCTCATTTCTTTTTTCTCTTTCTATAATACTCTGATACTTTCTCTGAAGGTTCGCCGAATTTCTTTTTATAACTTATCGGGAACTATTTTTTCTACTTTATTTTACTAAGTTCTCTGAAGAGAGCCAAACTCGAAGGGGAAAAAAAAAGTTTCTCTCACTGTAATTTACTTCTAAAAATGTACATATAGTGCTGTGAATTTACAGGGGTAGAGGTTCGACCTCTTTCGACCATGGCTCAGGCCGGAATCTAAAACAATTAAGTAGGCAACGGGCCTCTGCCCCCTCCTCGCAGCGAGGGTGCTAACAAAGGAGTCTCGTAGTAGTGACCAAAGAAGAGTGAAGTAATGAAGTGAAGTTATTTTATAATTACATGTACCATATAAGTCTAAATGTTGAGGGAATGCAGTTGAAGGTTAAGTTCCCCCCTTTAAACACATGATCAGATGTTTAAAAGATTCCAAATAAAAATTTAAAAAATGAAAATAAAAACATCGTATTTTTGCTGAGTATACATTTCTGAAGGCGATATAATTTCGTAGTAGTACATAAGTACAATCTAAGTACATCATTGAGTACGTTATAATTTTCGTTCACAACAATCATGATTATAATTATGGATTAATTCACATTCCCTTAGTATCGTTTAGTTACAATCCCATTTAAAGTACATTATTACATTATATATTAAATTATTACATTTAATTACAGTTTCATTAAAGCACATTACATTATATTAAATTAAAGTATTACACTTAATTACAATTAAACAGTTACTATAACTTTGTTTTGTTTTTACAGTGTTTTATATTAATAGACAATTAAGATGTTAGAAATATAATACAAAGTACATGGGCACATACGGTATATAACATAATATACAACATAATATGTTATAAATTTGAATCAGAGCGAGAGGAGATTTTTATCTTAGAAACGTTCGCTTCTGCCGTAGTTAGCGGAATTTGATCACTTACCTAAGCGTTTTCGAGTTCATTGCGGGAGGTGAAATAATTAAAAATAAAAAAAAAAGAATACACGTGAACGTATGTACATACTATGTTATAATATGTTATAACATAATATGTTATAATATGTTATAAATTTGAATTAGAGCGAGAGGAGATTTTTATGTTAGAAGCGTTTTCTTCTGCCGTAGTTAGCGGAATTTGATCACTTACGTATGCGTATTCGAGTTCATTGCGTGAGGTGAAATAATTGAAAATAAAAAATAAAAAGAATACGCGTGAACGTATGTACATGTACGTAACTATGTACGTAATCATGATCATCAGGGGACAAGCACGAATGCACAAAGTATTGTACACATATGGGTAGTCATACAATAGGTTGACACTGATAGACAATAGGTAGCTGAATGAATGAGTAATAAAATTAACAAAAGATAAAGGTCAAGAAAGGACATTGATTTACGAATGAATAACGTATACATAAATAATGGGAGGATTTAAAAGGAACGAATTAGAGACAAAGATTGGTAATAATGACTAAGTACACTACGGGTTAGATGCAAGACAATCATAATTAATTATAATCACTTCTATAACAAATGAAAAATGGAAATATGGATACGACTAAACCATTTAAATGGTAGATCGTATGGGTGTGACACGAACAAAAATAGAAAGTAACAAATAGAGTTTTTATCCAAAATCGCATCCGGCGATTTTGGTTCTCATGTAAAAATAAATATTGATTATTCATTGTTCATTTTTACATTGCTCTCCCCTTTTAAAATGATATTTATATAATAATACAATAGAGTACAATTAATACAATAATATAATACAATTACTACAATACAATTGAGAAAATAACATCCTAACGAATTCAAATTAGATGATGACGAATTTTTTCTTTACAATACAAATTTTATACAGAACAAGTGACTTCGGGTGATTGTGGACAACGCACAGCAATCAAATCTTTAACATGACACTTGCTTAGAGTTATTATGAAGTCTAAAAAATTCGAAGATTAATACTTTAATTTATGCAAACAGAATAAAATGATTAATTTAGACAAACAATGATATTATTAAATTTTACAAATATTTAGTTATCATGATTGTACAGGTAATAAACTAATTTTATTGAATAGGGTAGGTAAAAATCGAATTATGTAATGGATGATGTATAGACCTATGATCAAGTGTGTTTTTATGTGTATTAAATGCAGAGTGTAGTGGTTGGTGATATGTCCAAATGAGTGAAAGTGTAATGAATATCCGCAGATTTTTTTAAATATTTTTTTTTACGTAATGTTTGTGGAGAAACGTACACATTTGAACAAATTTACATGCGTGTGTATATGTAGGGATTTGGAGGGTTTTTGAATTAACAAAGTTTAAAAATAATGTATAACAATTTAAGCTGGGTTTAGGTATATAAAATCTTTTTTATTATTATTATTATTATTATTACTATTATTATTATTATTATTATTATTATAAAATCCTTTAAGTTCATGGTCGATTATTATTAAATTCTAATTACAGGTAGTATTAATGATGGTGTATGCGTATAAGTTTTAATGAATTCGAATATGTGTCAAAAGTAATAAAATTCAATAGGAATTATCGATTTTACTTAATTAATCAGTTGCGCGTATTAAGGTAATTAAAATAAATACACACTTAAAAGAACTTACAATTAATGAAAGTAAATTTAGCGGTATTAAAATTAAATTTTGAAGATGGAATTAAATTCGACTAGTAACATTCCTAGCTATATATGAACTATATAACCATTAACATTACCAGAAGTATTGGTACGATAATTGAATTAAGAAAATTAAGAATACAAATTAAAAATAGAAATCAATTATGCATTTTAATGAACTAAACATATAATATACTTAAAAATAAAAGTAAATCGAGCCATAGTTGAATTTCGGCCAAGAATAAAAGAAAAGTTATTGAAATGGAAGGAAAGCATTTTGAACAATTTTTTTAATAATTTCAGGTAAATTTTACATAAAAATTATTTTTATATAATAAAAAAAATATTAAAAAAGTTTAATAATTTTTGCATGTTAAGTAGAAAAATCATACACTTTCGATAAATGTTGATAGAATTTGAATTATTTGATATTTTATTCTGAAAACTTGTTTGCAAACCGCAAATCGGTCAATTCAGGTTGAATTTAATTCTCTTTTACAAAAATTTTTTTTGAATTAAATTCTCTTAAACAACAACAAAAATTAATTAAATTGATTGCATTGAAATGACTTGGGATTTGAAAACTTACTTGGGACTTCAAAACTGACTTGGGATTTGAAAACTGACTTGGGACTTGAAAACTGCCTTGGGACTTGAAAACTGACTTGGGACTTGAAAACTGACTAGGGACTTCAATACTGAGACTTGAAACTAACTTCAAATAAAACTGACTTCAAATAGAACTGACTTCAAATAAAACAAACTGACTTCAAAACTGACTGAAACTTACTTCAGAACTGACTGAAATTGACTTCAAAACTGACTGAAACTGACTGAAACTGATTTCAAAACTGACTGAAATTGATTAACTTATAACTGACTAACTTGGAACTGGCTAACTTGGAACTGACTAACTTGAATCTGACTAACTTGAATCTGACTGAGACTTGAAATTGACTGAGACTTGAAATTGACTGAGACTTGAAATTGAAATTGACTTGCAACTGAAACTGACTTGTAACTGAAACTAATTGCAACTGAAACTGAATTGCACTTGAACTGCTATCAAGTGGAGACTAGTAATCTCTGGGGTTTGGTTGTCCCTCTTGGATACAACCAACTGACTGGAAACTGACTGACTGAAAACTGACTGAAAACTGAGATTGATTGCACTCGAACTTCTATCAAGTGAAGTCTATTATTCTCTGGGTTTTGGTTGTCTCTCTTGGATCCAACCAACTGAAACTGTCTGAAAACTGAAAATGACTGCACTTGAACTCTATCAAGTGGAGTCTACTGAAAATGAAACTGACTTGCACTTGAACTGCTATGAAATGAAGACTATTAATCTGTGGGGATTGGTTGTCTCTCTTGGTTACAACCAACTGAAACTGTCTGAAAACTGATTTGCAACTTATTTGCAACTAAAACTGACTTGGAACTGATTTGCAACGGATTTGCAACTAAAACTGACTCAGGGGTTTGGTTGTCCCTCTTGGATGCAACCATCTGAAACTGAAACTAGAACTTGAAGCTGCTTCAATTATCTCTATATCTCTATAAACTCTCTATAAACTCTCTCTTTCTTAATGTGCAAGTCAATTCAATTCAATAATTTGAAAAAATTGTAAACAAAAACAAAAAATGTAAACAACATTTCACAAGAATCAACGCGAAGATACAGTAATATTATGTTTGGTACATAAAATAAAATTATTCTGTACTGAATATAATACTGAAAATAACTGAAAATAACTCTGTGACAATAACTATGACAATAACTGTGAAAATCAACTAATGTGACAATAACTCTGTGACTTTAACTCTGTGACAATAAACTTCTGTGAAATTAAACTTCTGTGACAATAAACTTCTGTGAGAATAACTGTGAAAATCAACTTCTGTGACAATAACTCTAAAAATCAACTTCTGTGACAATAACTCTGTGAAATTTAACTCTGTGAAAATTAACTCTGTGAAAATTAACTTTGTGACTTTTAACTCTGTGACTTTTAACTATGTGACTTTTAACTCTGTGAAAAGAACTGTTTTCAATAAAAAA
Organism: Bathynomus jamesi; assembly: GCA_023014485.1. Taxonomy (NCBI): domain Eukaryota; kingdom Metazoa; phylum Arthropoda; class Malacostraca; order Isopoda; family Cirolanidae; genus Bathynomus; species Bathynomus jamesi. The sequence goes on from JAJOZX010015961.1 coordinate 72,273, forward strand.
ATGCATCACTGGTGTCTGAAATGTTCACTGTGTTTCTTGTAAATTCTGGCTTGATACTCTTTATTACTGTTAATACTACTGACTTTTCAAGTGTTTATAAATTGCTTAAACAAAACGAACTCTGTACTTAACAAAATTTCTACGGTGAAATCCTTAGAGACGTGTCCAGAAGACGTCTTGCTGGCTACTTGTTCTTGGATGGAAACTAGGCGTGGAGAACTTGGAGTCGTTACACACCGGTTCAAGGGTGGATGTTACGAACTGGAAGTCGTGACACGCCGGTCAACTGGTTTTATCCTGATGCAGGGTAATTTCTATCCTGGCCAAAGAGTGGCCACTTGTTAAAATCCTCTTCTTAAAATCCTTCTTCTATGTGCTTTGTTGGTTCTACTTCCGGGGTTCTGGAATACTGGAAGAATACTGGATGCAGGGGTCGTCAGTTTGTTATCCTGGTTAGAGGGTCGCCAATGTTATAAAATCCTGATGCAAGGTCGCCACTGTTATAAATCCTGGCTATAGGGTCGCCAATGTTATAACCCCTCCGTCTATGGCCCTGGGGTGGTTCGAATCGATGGGGATTCTGGTTGGGAGGCAGCAACGGATATTTCTCGCGATAGTTTTCTTCTATAACATTCTAATTTTTCTCTCATTTCTTTTTTCTCTTTCTATAATACTCTGATACTTTCTCTGAAGGTTCGCCGAATTTCTTTTTATAACTTATCGGGAACTATTTTTTCTACTTTATTTTACTAAGTTCTCTGAAGAGAGCCAAACTCGAAGGGGAAAAAAAAGTTTCTCTCACTGTAATTTACTTCTAAAAATGTACATATAGTGCTGTGAATTTACAGGGGTAGAGGTTCGACCTCTTTCGACCATGGCTCAGGCCGGAATCTAAAACAATTAAGTAGGCAACGGGCCTCTGCCCCTCCTCGCAGCGAGGGTGCTAACAAAGGAGTCTCGTAGTAGTGACCAAAGAAGAGTGAAGTAATGAAGTGAAGTTATTTTATAATTACATGTACCATATAAGTCTAAATGTTGAGGGAATGCAGTTGAAGGTTAAGTTCCCCCTTTAAAACATGATCAGATGTTTAAAAGATTCCAAATAAAAATTTAAAAAATGAAAATAAAAACATCGTATTTTTGCTGAGTATACATTTCTGAAGGCGATATAATTTCGTAGTAGTACATAAGTACAATCTAAGTACATCATTGAGTACGTTATAATTTTCGTTCACAACAATCATGATTATAATTATGGATTAATTCACATTCCCTTAGTATCGTTTAGTTACAATCCCATTTAAAGTACATTATTACATTATATATTAAATTATTACATTTAATTACAGTTTCATTAAAGCACATTACATTATATTAAATTAAAGTATTACACTTAATTACAATTAAACAGTTACTATAACTTTGTTTTGTTTTTACAGTGTTTTATATTAATAGACAATTAAGATGTTAGAAATATAATACAAAGTACATGGGCACATACGGTATATAACATAATATACAACATAATATGTTATAAATTTGAATCAGAGCGAGGAGAGATTTTTATCTTAGAAACGTTCGCTTCTGCCGTAGTTAGCGGAATTTGATCACTTACCTAAGCGTTTTCGAGTTCATTGCGGGAGGTCAAATAATTAAAAATAAAAATAAAAAGAATACACGTGAACGTATGTACATACTATGTTATAATATGTTATAACATAATATGTTATAATATGTTATAAATTTGAATTAGAGCGAGAGGAGATTTTTATGTTAGAAGCGTTTTCTTCTGCCGTAGTTAGCGGAATTTGATCACTTACGTATGCGTATTCGAGTTCATTGCGTGAGGTGAAATAATTGAAAATAAAAAAATAAAAAGAATACGCGTGAAAGTATGTACATGTACGTAACTATGTACGTAATCATGATCATCAGGGGACAAGCACGAATGCACAAAGTATTGTACACATATGGGTAGTCATACAATAGGTTGACACTGATAGACAATAGGTAGCTGAATGAATGAGTAATAAAATTAACAAAAGATAAAGGTCAAGAAAGGACATTGATTTACGAATGAAAACGTATACATAAATAATGGGAGGATTTAAAAGGAACGAATTAGAGACAAAGATTGGTAATAATGACTAAGTACACTACGGGTTAGATGCAAGACAATCATAATTAATTATAATCACTTCTATAACAAATGAAAAATGGAAATATGGATACGACTAAACCATTTAAATGGTAGATCGTATGGGTGTGACACGAACAAAAATAGAAAGTAACAAATAGAGTTTTTATCCAAAATCGCATCCGGCGATTTTGGTTCTCATGTTAAAAATAAATATTGATTATTCATTGTTCATTTTTACATTGCTCTCCCCTTTTAAAATGATATTTATATAATAATACAATAGAGTACAATTAATACAATAATATAATACAATTACTACAATACAATTGAGAAAATAACATCCTAACGAATTCAAATTAGATGATGACGAATTTTTTCTTTACAATACAAATTTTATACAGAACAAGTGACTTCGGGTGATTGTGGACAACGCACAGCAATCAAATCTTTAACATGACACTTGCTTAGAGTTATTATGAAGTCTAAAAAATTCGAAGATTAATACTTTAATTTCTGCAAACAGAATAAAATGATTAATTTAGACAAACAATGATATTATTAAATTTTACAAATATTTAGTTATCATGATTGTACAGGTAATAACTAATTTTATTGAATAGGGTAGGTAAAATCGAATTATGTAATGGATGATGTATAGACCTATGATCAAGTGTGTTTTTATGTGTATTAAATGCAGAGTGTAGTGGTTGGTGATATGTCCAATGAGTGAAAGTGTAATGAATATCCGCAGATTTTTTTAAATATTTTTTTTTACGTAATGTTTGTGGAGAAACGTACACATTTGAACAAATTTACATGCGTGTGTATATGTAGGGATTTGGAGGGTTTTTGAATTAACAAAGTTTAAAATATGTATAACAATTAAG
>JAJOZX010015962.1:0-10000 GCA_023014485.1 Bathynomus jamesi
AATGTCAACCAACAACTGCGCCGCTGTAGAGAGATCTTTCTCCATGCTTAATAATTATTAAGTAAGGATCGCAATTTTTTGCCAGAAAATGTCGGCAAATACTTCATAATTTACCACAATCGGTCAACTGATGTAGAAGAGCAAGAATAAGTAATTAAAGTATCGTTTTTATTATTGAAAGTAAAGGCAACTTTATAAGTCAATTTTTTCAATTCGTAAGGTCAACTTTCTTAATTTTTTCGGTCAACTTTTGACAGCCCTAGTTATAATGTTTCAGACCAACAAAGACCCTAGGATCCACTCATGGCTGGTCTACCTAACTGTGTTCGTGTATTGTGTATGTCCTCCGTGGTGGCGGAGGGGACCTACAATTTTACGTGGGTTCCGAACCACAAGAACATAAGAAATTTATGTAAAAACTGCCGGTAAATTGGCAACGACCAATTTTTCCGAAACTAAATAATTATCAATTTAAAACTAATTAATTATCGATTTAAAACTAAAGATAGAATCTCTCGATCCAGAGGATCAAGTCATAATAGACTACTATCCACAAATATGTTACACTCTATATCTATTTTAAAAAGGACATGCAAATATATCGGACCAAAGAATCCAGTCAATTTCATTACGGTATCCATCAAGTCACGGTCCATATCGATAGCGGACCAAGTCAAAATTTACAATCATATACATTACAATATATACACTTACGAGAAAAGAGTAGGTGTGGCTGTAAAGACTGTACAGTAATGTAGAAATGTGTGTGCACCCATTTTGGGTCTCCCATTTAAAAGGTGTTTGTGGGTAAGTGAAGATCATGAGTTTTTCAATACCTCACAGTACTATGGGGGGCACCGCTCGGCAGAGGAATCTCTTAAATGGGGTGTGTAAGGACAGAGAGTATCCCCTAACCCAAGACGCTGCCTCGCTATATCCACAACACTTGTGTTGAGCTGTGGGATCTATCCCCAGAAAGCCTTAATTTTACTACCTTAAATTATACCCTTTCTATCAACATATGCGTCTAATCGATTTTTAAACATGTTTATAGACGTGCTACTAATTACTTTTACCGGCAAACTATTCCAGCTATTTACTATTCTATGCGTAAAAAGGTTTTTCGCAACTGCTGTCTCGAACCTTCTACTTGTCAACTTACACCCGTTATTTCTAGTCCTATTATATTGAGATATTTCGAAAAAGCTATCTCTATCTACGTTATCGAACCCATTCATAATTTTGAAAACCTGGATTAGATCACCCCTTAACCTCCTGGTCTCGAGTGTTGTCAATTTTAACTCCTTAAGCCTATCATCGTACGACGTTGACCTAAGCGACGGAATCATCTTAGTTGCTCGTCTTTGAACTCTTTCGATTTTGTCTATATCTTTGCGCATATACGGATTCCAAAATTGGATCACGTACTCCAAATGGGGTCTAACTAATGATTTATAAAGTGGAACTATAATAACGTGCGATTTGTACTCAAAATTTCGAGCTATAAAACCTAACACTTTGTTCGCCTTATTGACCGCTGCTGTACTTTGTTTCGCTACTTTTAAATCACCAGTGACTATAACTCCTAAATCTTTTTCCTGCTCTACGCTTGTTAAATCTTTCCCTGACATACTATACGCAAATTTACCGTAGCGAGTGGCGTTCCTCAGGGTTCTGTATTGGGCCCCTTGCTTTTTCTTATATATATTAACGATTTAGATGTCGGCCTAGTCAGTACAGTTTCAAAGTTTGCGGATGACACGAAGCTGGGTGGTAGGGCGATTAATGACGTAGATAGAGGTAAAATTCAGGAAGATCTGAATAAAATCGTTGATTGGTCAGTCACATGGCAAATGAGATTTAACGTTGATAAGTGCAAAATTTTGCATATAGGTTCGCGTAACGGTAATTTTGCGTATAGTATGTCAGGGGAAGATTTAACAAGCGTAGAGCAGGAAAAAGATTTAGGAGTTATAGTCACGGGTGATTTAAAAGTAGCGAAACAAAGTACAGCAGCGGTCAATAAGGCGAACAAAGTGTTAGGTTTTATAGCTCGAAATTTTGAGTACAAATCGCGCGATATTATAGTTCCACTTTATAAATCATTAGTTAGACCCCATTTGGAGTACGCGGTCCAATTTTGGAATCCGCATATGCGCAAAGATATAGACAAAATCGAAAGAGTTCAAAGACGAGCAACTAAGATGATTCCGTCGCTTAGGTCAAAGTCGTACGAGGATAGGCTTAAGGAGTTAAAATTGACAACACTCGAGACTAGGAGGTTAATGGGCAATCTAATCCAGGTTTTCAAAATTATGAATGGTTTCGATAACGTAGATAGAGATAGCTTTTTCGAAATATCTCAATATAATAGGACTAGAAATAACGGGTGTAAGTTGACAAGTAGAAGGTTCGAGACATCAGTTGCGAAAAACTTTTTTACGCATAGAATAGTAAATAGCTGGAATAGTTTGCCGGTAGAAGTAATTAGTAGCACGTCTATAAACATGTTTAAAAATCGATTAGACGCATATGTTGATAGAAAGGGTATAGTTTAAGGTAGTAAAATTAAGGCTTTCTGGGGATAGATCCAACAGCTCAACACAAGTGTTGTGGGATATAGGGAGGCAGCGTCTTGGGTTAGGGGATACTCTCTGTCCTTACACACCCCATTTAAAGAGATTCCTCTGCCGAGCGGTGCCCCCCATAGTACTGTGAGGTATTGAAAAACTCATGATCTTCACTTGCCCCACAAACACCTTTAAATGGGAGACCCAAAATGGGTGCACACACATTTCTACATTACTGTACAGTCTTTACAGCCACACCTACACTTTTTCTCGTAAGTGTATATATTGTAATGTATATGATTGTAAATTTTGACTTGGTCCGCAATCGATATGGACCGTGACTTGATGGATACCGTAATGAAATTGACTGGATTCTTTGGATCTGATATATTTGCATGTCCGTTATAAATAGATATAGAGTGTAACATATTTGTGGATAGTAGTCTATTATGACTAGATCCTCTGGATCCAGAGATTCTATCTTTAGTTTTAAATCGATAATTAATTGGTTTTAAATTGGTAATTATTTAGTTTCTTAAAAATTGGTCGTTTCCAATTTACCGGCGGTTTTTACATAAATTTCTTATGTTCTTGTGGTTCGGAACCCTCGTAAAATTGTAGGTCCCCTCCGCCACCACGGAGGACATATACAACACACGATTACGAACACAGTTAGGTAGACCAGCCATGAGTGGATCCTAGGGTCTTTGTTGGTCTGAAACATTATAACATTATAACATATATATATATATGTATGTATCTATCTATATATATATATATATATATATAATATTTATCTATCTATCTATCTATATATATATATATATATATTTATCTATCTATCTATCTATCTATATATATACAGGGCGTCCCAAAAAAATTTATACACACTTTAAATACTTATAAAGGCAGTGTTTATTAAAATACATTTCATTTTCAAAATGTAATAGAATCTACAGACATTATTTAATTGTTTTGTCAACGCCTGTTTTCAAACTGACGTCCGTTCTGGTCCAGGCACTGCTGATAACGCGAAGCAATGGAATCGCAAACATCACGAAACATTTCGTTTGGTATTTGTGTGCATTCTCGTTCAATGGCTGCTCTCAATTCAGCGACTGTTGCAGGTTTTATAGCGTAGACTTTGTCTTTTAAGTATCCCATAAAAAAAGTCTAGTGGTGTGAGGTCTGGTGAACGTGGAGGGTATTCTACGAAACCCCTTCGTCCAATCCACATCCACATCGTGCCAAGTACCACTCGCAATACTTCACTCTTCGGTCCGGATCATCTTCATTAATAGCATGGACTAATCTTGGAATGGAACTTTTCCATTGACAGCGCTTCAAAATGCGTTGGACAGACGATTCTGAAATTCCTACCTCACGACTCGCTTGCCGCACAGATTTTCTTGGACTTTGGTGATACGTTTCCAGTACTCTTTCTTGCTTTGTGAAGCTTGTCGATGTCCGTGGTCTTCCGGAACGCTTCTTGTGGACATTCTGAACAGTTCCATCGGCTTCAAACTTATCTCTAATTCGAGTAATGGTAAGTCGCGTTGGTGGATCTGTTTGAAACTCCCTCCTAAACTGTCTTTGCACTTCAACTGCGTTTTCACACTTCCAGTAGCATTTTAGAATAAATTTCCTTTGTTCAAAGCTTAGTCTGACTGCCATTATTAATTCTAATGGGTTTAACTTGGAAAGAAAGAAACATCAATTGAGCTATCAGCTGTTAAAGTGTGTATACATTTCTTTGGGACGCCCTGTATATTTATCTATCTATCTATCTATATATATATATATATTTATCTATCTATCTATCTATCTATATATATATATTTATCTATCTATCTATCTATATATATATGTATATATATTTACCTATCTATCTATATATATATATATATATATATATATTTACCTACCTATCTATCTATATATATATATATATATATTTATCTACCTATCTATATATATATATATATATATATATATATTTATCTACCTATCTATCTATATATATATATATATATACAGTATATCTACCTATCTATCTATATATATATATTTTTATCTATCTACCTATCTATCTATATATATAGTATATGTATCTATCTATCTATCTATATATAATATAATATACATTCAACTGCAAAGAACACGCAGTATAATAACGTAAAGAACGACGCTTGTATAGGAGATATTCCGCGCAAGACGAGAAAGAGAAAAACAACAAATGAAAAAATGAAGTACCACCTGGGGAATCGAACCGGGATCTTCCGATTGCCGGTCAGACGCGATAACCACTACACCATGGACTTCACTCTTCCAAATGCCGTAATTCCTCTACATACTCGCAGAAACCAATGCCCCAAGGGGGCACCTCCCGCATGCCGTAACATTATATACATTCAACTGCAAAGAACACGCAGTATAAATAACGTAAAGAACGACGCTTGTATAGGAGATATTCCGCGCAAGACGAGAAAGAGAAAACAAACAAATGAAAAAATGAAGTACCACCTGGGAATCGAACCCGGGATCTTCCGATTGCCGGTCAGACGCGATAACCACTACACCATGGACTTCACTCTTCCAAATGCCGTAATTCCTCTACATACTCGCAGAAACCAATGCCCCAAGGGGCACCTCCGCGCATGCCGTAACATTATATACATTCAACTGCAAAGAACACGCAGTATAAATAACGTAAAGAACGACGCTTGTATAGGAGATATTCCGCGCAAGACGAGAAAGAGAAAACAACAAATGAAAAAATGAAGTACCACCTGGGAATCGAACCCGGGATCTTCCGATTGCCGGTCAGACGCGATAACCACTACACCATGGACTTCACTCTTCCAAATGCCGTAATTCCTCTACATACTCGCAGAAACCAATGCCCCAAGGGGGCACCTCCCGCATGCCGTAACATTATATACATTCAACTGCAAAGAACACGCAGTATAAATAACGTAAGAACGACGCTTGTATAGGAGATGCCCCCTTGGGGCATTGGTTTCTGCGAGTATGTAGAGGAATTACGGCATTTGGAAGAGTGAAGTCCATGGTGTAGTGGTTATCGCGTCTGACCGGCAATCGGAAGATCCCGGGTTCGATTCCCAGGTGGTACTTCATTTTTCATTTGTTGTTTTCTCTTTCTCGTCTTGCGCGGATATCTCCTATACAAGCGTCGTTCTTTACGTTATATATATATATAATATATATTTATCTATCTATCTATATATAGATATATATATATGAAAATTATTTCACGAAAGTAACATGTGAAAAATATTTATGATGAATAAAACCACGAAGGAAAGGAAACACAAAACGGTGCTCAAGCGCTTTCGTCTAATGACATCCTCAGGAACACTGAAATACATAAAAGGTTCCGGCCTATATATAGGTTACAGAAATATAAATAAATAACATACATACCACAAACACATATACATATATATATATATATACATACATATCTACACACATAACATATATATACATATATATGCGATAAACGTAGAAGTAAAATAAAACTTAAAAATTAAGGATTAGAGGATTAACAAAGAGGCAAATCGATTTTTAGCACAAGATCAAATGAGTTATAAAAATAATACAAATTTATACTGGAGATACGCCCGGGTTTAACACTTGCCTTCTTATAGTCAAGTTTCGATATATATAAAAATAAATTGAAGATTAAAAGTAAATAAAGTAGCTTACAAGTTTACCAAAGATTGAGTGTCCTACCCTTTTTATCTAGGTTTGTTTTAAAGGAATTCAAAACAACAGGATCGAGTTGAAAAAGACCTTTGCTTATGTTGAAGTTATTTGAAAGTTGAATAATGGCAGACTCAAGAATATTTCTATTGACAATATTGCTCGAATGAAATAAAACTGAAGCATTATTCCAATCAATACAGTGGGATAACTCTGACAAATGGACAAAAAGAGCACTGGACAACTGTCCTGTTCTGACGGAATATTGATGCTGTTTTATACGTGTGTGCAAATCCTTTCCCGTCTGACATAGGTCAGACGGGAAAGGATTTGCACACACGTATAAAACAGCATCAATATTCCGTCAGAACAGGACAGTTGTCCAGTGCTCTTTTTGTCCATTTGTCAGAGTTATCCCACTGTATTGATTGGAATAATGCTTCAGTTTTATTTCATTCGAGCAATATTGTCAATAGAAATATTCTTGAGTCTGCCATTATTCAACTTTCAAATAACTTCAACATAAGCAAAGGTCTTTTTCAACTCGATCCTGTTGTTTTGAATTCCTTTAAAACAAACCTAGATAAAAAGGGTAGGACACTCAATCTTTGGTAAACTTGTAAGCTACTTTATTTACTTTTAATCTTCAATTTATTTTTATATATATCGAAACTTGACTCTAAGAAGGCAAGTGTTAAACCCGGGCGTATCTCCAGTATAAATTTGTATTATTTTTATAACTCATTTGATCTTGTGCTAAAAATCGATTTGCCTCTTTGTTAATCCTCTAATCCTTAATTTTTAAGTTTATTTTTACTCTCCGTTTATCGCATATATATGTATATATATGTGTATGTGTGTAGATATGTATGTATATATATATATATATGTATATGTGTTTGTGTGTATGTATGTTTTTTATTTATATTTCTGTAACCTATATATAGGCCGGAACCTTTTATGTATTTCAGTGTTCCTGAGGATGTCATTAGACGAAAGCGCTTGAGCACCGTTTTTGTGTTTCCTTTCCTTCGTGGTTTTATTCATCATATATATATATATATATATATATATATATATATATATATATATATATATATATATATTATCTATCTATCTATATATATATATATATATATATATATATATATATATATATATATATATATATATATGTATATTTATCTATCTATCTATCTATATATATATATATATATATATATATATAGATATATTTATCTATCTAATCTATCTATCTATCTATATATATTTATCTATCTAACTATATATATTTATCTATCTATCTATGTGTATATATATATATATATATATATATATATATTTATCTATCTATCTATCTATATATATATATATATATTTTTAGTGATGTAGGTCACATCCGCATCCGCGGAACATCCGCACATTTTCTCGCGTCCGCATCCGCATCTGCATCCGCACTTTGGACTGCGGATGTCGTGCGGATGTGGACCGTTGAGATAAAACGTCATTAATAAACGGAAATTATCAAATTCTATTATAATAATAGAACTAGTTCATTGTGCGCAAAAGTGATGCAAGCGACAAGAAGAGAGGCTGTTCTTGTATGAAGTTACTCTCTTGCAACCTACTTAGATCCACGTTACAAAGCTAAGTTATTTTCACCTAGTACATTAGAACGAGTTAAATCATCACTTGGCAAAGCAGTTGAAGAGCTTCAATCTCTTGAATCTGTCGCTTCGCCACCCACCAAAAGAATAAAAGTTTCAGTAACAGAACCAACACCTTCAACAAGCAAATCTATCACAGAATCTCTCTCTCAGTTTCTTGAGTCAAGCAGCGATGACGAGACCTACGCGATGTCAAAAGATGTAGTAAAAATGATCGAGAGCTTCATCAAGAAAAACGCCTGGCTGCATGTGACAATCCTATTAGTTGGTGGAAAAATACGCAGAATATCTTACCATACTTGAGTAAACTTGCAAGGAAACATTTAGCAAGTCCTCCAACAAGCGTACCAAGCGAGAGATTACTTAGCAGTGCTGGATTAATATATGATGAAAAGAGAAACAGACTGGCAGCAGAAAAGGCAGAAAAATTAATGTTCCTTAAGCATAACCTTCCTATAATTAAGTTTGAATATTAAACGATGAACATCTTAGTTTACTTTATTTTAATTACTCATTTATAAATATGCCTAATAAAACTTTAAACTTAATATAAATAGTTATCAAGCTAATTAAAGATCTCTTTCTATAAGGGTGGAGGTTGGGGAAAGAGGTCGGTGGGGTGCATTTGAGTTGGGTTCACGTCCCATCCTGGTAACACAATTATGGTTCTAATTGTGGCTGAAACTCAACAAAATATAACGAATTTATTTTGCAGACGAATTCACTAATTGATTTCTATATTAGTTAGATGCTTGCTATTATTTTATATGTTCAGGGAAAAGTACAGCAATTATTGTACAATTAATCAATTATACTACATTATAGCTACAGCTCTCTCTATATAATAACTTAATATATACGTTAAACACAACAAATCTCGAATATATCCTAAAAAATAACGAAAATGTAGACATCCGCATCCGCGGATGTTTAAAATCAAACATCCTCATCCGCATCCGCATCCGCGGATGTGAAAAAAATGACATCCGCTACATCACTAATATATTTATCTATATATCTATCTATATATGCTATATATATATATATATTTATCTATCTATCTACTATCTATCTATCTATATATATCTATATATATATATATATATATATATATATATATATATATATATATATGAAAATTATTTCTCGAAAGTAACACGTGAAAAAATTTATGATGAATAAAACCACGAAGGAAAGGAAACACAAAAAGGTGCTCAAAGCGCTTTCGTCTAATGACATCCTCAGGAACACTGAAGTACATAAAAGGTTACGGCCTATATATAGGTTACAGAAAGAAAAAAAATAAATAAATAACACATACACACAAACATACATATATATATATATATATATATATATATATATATACATATCTACACACATACATATATACATATATATGAATAAACGAAGTAAAAATAAAAATTAAAAATTAAAAATTAAAGATTAGAGATTAACCAAGAGGCATACAGATTTGTAAGGAAAATATCGATTTTAGCACAAGATCAAATGAATTAAAAATACAAATTTATACTGGAAATCTACCCGGTTTTAACACTTTGCCTTTTAGAGTCAAGATTCGATATATATAAAAATAAAATAAAGATTAAAAGTTAAAAAAGTAGCGTACAAGTTTACCAAAGATTAGCGTCCTACCCTTTTTATCTTAAATTTGTTTTTGAAGTAATTCAAAACACAAGATTTTTACTTCTCCGTTTATTGCATATATATGTATATATGCATGTGTGTAGATATGTATGTATATATATATATATATATATATATATATATATATATGTATGTTTGTGTGAGTGTGTTATTTATTTATTATTTTTTCTTCTGTAAGTAAAAATATAGGCCGTAACCTTTTATGTACTTCAGTGTTCCTGAGGATGTCATTAGACGAAAGCGCATGAGCACCTTTTGTGTTTCCTTTCCTTCGTGGTTTTATTCATCATATATCTATCTATCTATCTATATATTTATCTATCTATCTATTTATCTATCTATCTATCTATCTATCTATTATCTATCTAT
>JAJOZX010015962.1:15000-54118 GCA_023014485.1 Bathynomus jamesi
TATATTTTATAGTTTGTTTTGCTGTTGTGGCGGTTACACGTGTTTCGATCGAAGTCCGAATAAAAGCGATATTACAGTAAAAATCCTGCAGTTAATCAGTTTTAAACGGTGCCGATATTGTGAGTTAATTGATAGTGCATAGCGGTATTTCTTTTTAAAAAAGTAAAAATCGGGGTATACCAAAAAAGTTAATAAAATCAAAGTGAATTAATATATACAGCATTTGTTTTTGTTATTTTTCCGAGTCTCTTTGTGAGGAAAGTTTTGTTTTTTGAAGTGCCCGCAAATATCCCCCCATTATCCCCCGCAGCCACGGTCGAGAGGACCAATCAGTGAGAAGTATACAGCGTGCCACATCCCCTACCCTGGAGTAACGGAAAATTCTTTCCCTCACACAGCTTGAGTCATCCCCCACCCAATACCTCCCATAATACCCCTTTTTGAGTCACTTCACCAACATGGAAATTAATGCATACATGCAACTCTGTGGAATCTGTAAACTGCAACAGCTGAGACAGAGGCGATCAGGTGCGATTTTTGTCAGCTACTTTTGATTTTAAATGCCTAGAATGGGGAGATGAAAAAATCTCCCTTATAACGAACGCAAAGCAGTTTAATGGAATAAAATTTTCTGCGAGAACTGCTTGACCGATTAAACTCTTTTACGGTATTTAAAGCAGAAAGAGACTACGAGAAGAGAATGAAAGAGGAAAGTGGAAACAAAGAACAGTGGAAAACGGGAAAGAAGGAGAAAGGCGAAATAGAAAGAATTCAAATACCGTCACAAAATGAGGCCGAAAACACACAGGCGACAAAGAGTGTAAAGACAACACACAGCATAAGGCAACGAAGGACACAAACACAACTAGCACAAATAGCACAAATAGACAAGACAAGAGGGCAGTCAAGTAAACGAAGTAAAACTGTCCCCCAATAAGGAGCAAAAAACAAAAGCCAAGAGTAAATAGGGGAAGGAATTATATGCAGGTATTATATAAAAGAAAATTGCAGATTTAAAAGAGGACAATGTATATATGAACATCCCCCAATATGCAATTTTCCTATAATAATGGTCGTTGTAAATTTGGAGACGGATGTAAATTCTACCACCCGGACATTTGCAGAACTTACGCAAAATACGGAACCTGCAAATTCGGGAATAAATGCTACTATCAACATCTCCCGACGGACTCAACGAACAAAGGAAAAAGTTTAAATGACAATGAATAAAAATAACAATAGGAACAACAATAGGAACAACAATAGGAACACAATAAGCGAACAAGAAAATTTTTTCAACATCTCAGACACCTTACGAATGCTAAATGTCATCCACATGCAGTTGACACAGCTGGAAACCCCCGAGCCAAATCGCTACCGGGCAAGAAGCTACCAATACAAGTAGGAGGAAACGGATCTCTTTCGGAGGATCATAGAGCAACGAATCAAGCGATATCGAAGGAAAACGAACTTGAAATGCACAAGGGGCAACGAAAAACAGAGAACATAAAAATTGTCCTGGCTAATATTCAAGGAATAAGACCAAACCAATCACTCAATAAGGTTTCGTACCTGAAAGGATTTATGGACGAAACAAGGGCGGACATCGCATGCCTCACAGAAACTCATCTTAAAGATTGCCAAGGAAATTGTGAAAACTGCGAACATTGTATTGATAAGAAAGAGATAAATATAGAGGGCTTCAACTTACTAAGAGCGGATAGAACGACGAGACGGAAAGGTGGCTGTGCTATATATGTACAGGAAGGTCATATGACAGAGACGATAATAAGTAAATCAAACAGCTATGTGGAACTCCTAGCAGTGAAAATAGAAAACTAAACTTGATAGTAATAGTCATCTATAGACCTCCAAGCACCCCAACCGAAAAATTCTCGGAGGCCATTGATGACATTAGAAAGCTAATAAAGGCCATAAACCCTCCATCCCCCAATATAATGATCTGCGGAGACTTTAACTTCCCATTTATAAAATACAAAAGGTGAATAGGAATATATATATTCACCAGGACAAGGGGGGCACAAGAGAAGATCAGGAACAAGCAAAAATGTTGATGGCTCTCACAAACGAGTTTATGCTGACACAGGAGATAACAGAAAATACCAGAAAAAATAACTGCTGGATCTGGTATTCACGAATAACACGAACTTGATTGCTGATATAAAAATAACCCCAACCATTATCTCAGACCACAACTTAATCGAGATATCAACAAATATGATGGCGCATTAGAAGACAATACACATATTGTGGAAAGAAGTAAATTCGGGGCCTTTAACTTAAACTCGAAGACTATAAATTGGGAAGCAATCAGATCGCACATGGCCCAAATAGAATGGAGAACAATTTTCGAGAATAAAACAACGAAGAAATGCTAACAACTTGGAGGAAAAAACGCTGAGAATTTTAGAAAAATATGCTCCGAAATCACAGCCAAAAGGAAAGAGGAGCTGGCTAGAAAGGCAAAAGAGAAGACTATTCCGCAAAAGAAAGAGAGTGGAGGCGAAGTTAGGAAACTGCGGAGATAATGGCAGGAAAAATATAAAAGAAAAACTGGAGGGTATCGATAGGGAAATACAAGCCCTGATTAAGGACCATACAGAGAGGGAAGAGGAAAAGGCGGTAGAAGCAATAAAGGAAAATCCAAAATACTTCTATAGCTATGCAAAAAGGAAAACAAAAACGCGCGCCGCTATTGGGCCCTTAAGGACGGGAAATAATGAACTAACCGACGATCCAAAAGAAATATCTGATACATTGAGAGCTCAATATGAATCAGTTTTCAGTACCCCAAAAAGTGACAAAGCGATACCTGACATAAATGCATTCTTTGAAGAGGAATTGCAAGGAGAGTATATAACAGACTTTGAGTTTACACCAGAAGATGTAGCGAGAGCTATAGAACAAATGAAACTACATTCAGCTGCAGGTCCGGACAATTGGAACGCATTATTGATTAAAAACTGTAAAAATGAAATAGCTACACCTTTATACTGGATATGGAGAAGATCCCTAGACACTGGGGAAATACCGAGCATCTTGAAAAGAGCAAACATTGTCCCTATATATAAAGGAGGGGACAGATCTCAAGCAAAGAACTATAGACCAGTGTATTGACGTCCCACCTCACCAAAGTATTTGAAAGAATAGTTAGAGAGAAAATTTATGATTTCCTGGAGACACGGGAAAGATTCAACGAAAATCAGCATGGATTCCGATCAGGTAGATCATGCCTATCACAACTAATAGAACACTACAACAATATCCTAGATGCATTGGAAGGCAATGACAACTACGATGTTATATACACAGATTTTGCTAAAGCTTTCGATAAATGTGACCATGGTATAATAGGACATAAAATTAAAGACATGGGAATAACAGGCAAAGTGGGAAAATGGATCTACAACTTCCTTAGTGATCGTCTGCAGGTCGTCAAAATTCAAGGTATATCATCATCAGAATCGGAAGTACGCAGCTCAGTACCACAAGGGACAGTACTGGCCCCACTCCTGTTCATTATCATGCTAACAGACATAGACAGCGGAGTAAACAGCAATAGTATAGTAACATCCTTTGCAGACGATACAAAGATCAGCAGAAAAATCAGCGATGTACATGACGTGGAGGCCTTGCAGAGGGACACGAACAAAATATACAAATGGTCAGAAGACAACATGTCATTCAACGCCGAGAAATTTCAACTCTTGAGATATGGTAGAAAAGAAGAACTTAAACAGACTGCATATTATGCTCCAGATAGACAGGAAATTCAGAGAAGTATGAAAGCGATTGATCTCGGGATAATAATGACAGATGATGCGAAATTCGAAACACAAAATCAGATAGCGATAAATAAAGCAAAAAGAGTCGCCGGACAGGTTCTAAGAACGTTCAAGAGAAGGGACAGGACAGTAATGATTCCCCTGCTAAAAACACTGATTATACCAAAACTTGAATACTGCTCAGTTTTGACGTCCCCATATAAAAAGGAAGAAACTAATAAACTAGAAGAAACGCAAAGGCATTTCACAGCCAAGATTGATGGCTGCAAAGAACCCAACTACTGGGAAAGACTACGTAAACTAAATCTGTACTCACTGGAAAGAAGAAGAGAGAGGTTCATCATAATCTACATATGGAAAATGATCGAAAAACTGGTACCAAACCTAAAACTAAACCCAATTACCATTCAAACCACACTGGAAAATATTAAAGGCAGAATGTGTAGTGTTCCCAAATTAAAAGCACGACAAGGGACCTCCTCAACCCTGAAGGAAAATAGCTTGGTTGTCAGGGGGCCAAGACTTTTCAACCAGCTTCCTAAGGACCTCAGGGACGTAACGGGGGTCAAAGTTGAAGTCTTCAAGAAAAGACTGGATGCCTGGCTCAGGACAGTACCAGATGAGCCGGGCGTGCCTGGATATGTACGGTGGAGAGCGCAAGAAAGTAACTCGCTCCTCCACCAGGCCAGACCTAGAGGCGGGGCCACCAGCTTGACCTCCGTGTGAAGAGAGACCAACACACGAAACAACATAAGGTAAGGTAAGGTGTATATATGTGTGTATATTAGGGTTATGACATTTTTATAATCTCATGTTCCTGTATCATAAATCGATGAACGTTTGCCCACTGACAATGAAAATAACAGCTTTTTCGATATATTTTGAAAAAACCTCACCCCAAAATAAAAAATAAAAAATTAATAAAATAAATAGAAATTTGCATGTTTATTTCACCATTATTATACATAAACATATATTATATTATACAACATTATACCTATACAATACATATTAATTATACAAATACAATATTATACATTTACTCTATTACTGTTTTAATTGTTTTACTTATTGCTTAAAATAAACCTGTAACTAATATACTATATTGCTTTCGGGGTGACATTTTTTTTAATTCTGAAGAATTAGGCCCTTTTTTATTGTTTTCAAGCAAACGTTCATCGATTGATGATACAGGAAACAATATTTATGACAAAAAATTAAAAAGTCATAACCCTAGTATTATATATATATATATATATTATATATATATATATATATATATATATATATATATATATATATATGTTAAACACAGACCGTGCATGCAACAAGGAACTCTTCTGGGAAAATTAAATCCACTATAGTCCGAATAAGTAATGGTAAATGACAAATACCATAGTTTTTCTTTTTCATGATGCT
This sequence comes from Bathynomus jamesi, assembly GCA_023014485.1. Lineage (NCBI taxonomy): Eukaryota > Metazoa > Arthropoda > Malacostraca > Isopoda > Cirolanidae > Bathynomus > Bathynomus jamesi. Next base: position 20,226 of record JAJOZX010015962.1, read on the forward strand.
AGCCCGACGTGGGCAACGGGTCTCTCGCAAAGAGGTCCCATAAATATAGCTTCCCTCACCAGCTATCTGCAAAGCAGACAGGATCCAGCTTTGGGACATGGATCTAGGGTTTAAAGCAAGCCTAGTCCCACTACATTTAGAACCTCTATATAAGTAAAAGCCTATATTGGGGAATACAAGTGAGGATACATTGGATAGAAAGGGGAGACATAGGTACGAGGAAAGTGGGTAGGGAATGGTTGCGCACGTCTCAGTCTGAAGCCCAACTATCGAAGCCTGCTAATCCTGAATCACCTCGTGATTTAGAGATCACGTATATCGTGAACTCCTCATTTACGAAGGAGGCCCTTCACCACTTCAACGCTTCCCTGTCTAAGGGAATAGACCTTCAGGATGTAACCCGGTACCTGCGCACGGTCGCCACGCCACCCTCACCCTGTGTCTCGCATTGGGAATAGCAGTCGTCGGAATTGCGATCTGGAAGAGACGATGCTGACGCCGCCGAGATCCTCTACCGGTACCAACTGCCAGGTTTAAAATCCCTGCATCGGGCCCCCCGGAAGCTCAGGTGACCAGATCGCCAACGCCCCAAGAAGCCCCCCTCATTAATTTCGCTTTTCACCGACGAGCCCAAGTTTCGTCAGAAGATTGTCCTCGGCAATTCAGTCATATCGGACCCCAGAATCAGTACCTAAGGTTGGCTACGAGGAAATGGGCATTCCCGTAATTAAGACTTAAACCATTTCTCCATCTGGCCCCTTTGTGTTTTTCCCCATTTTTAATACTTACGAAAAAACGACCGAATGAAGGTAGTTTAATTTATTGAATTAAATTTACAGGGTAGAATTGAATTGCTAAAGTAATAACTTCATTCGGTAGTTAGTGCGTAACTAACTGAGAATTAGTGATAAGTGCTTATGTAAATTAAATCGTTGAAGTTTCCTTCAGTGAACAGTGCTTAATGAATAAATAATTAGCAATACAGGTTCGATTTACGAGCCTTACTGAAATGACCTCTCTTTATACAATTATTAAGTTTCTCCGTCTGTGGTGTATTTCAAATTTTCTCCCTGCTATATCGCTTTCCTTTATTTATTTTAAAAGCATATTAATTTATAAAACCATTATGATATCATTTTGTGTCATAAAGCGAGATTGCGAAAGTCTCTCGAAAGCAACTTTCTGTAAATAGAGATCAGATGCTGACCAACTTGTTTTGTGCTGACGATGCGGGTAAAGCTTGCATTCGAATTAATTGCTGACCGCACCTGATAACTAAATTATACTGCAAAATATAAATTCATATAATTTCATTCAGTTAACTAATAATGTAGGCCCTCGTAATGTAGGCTTTCGTCTTTCGGTTGAGTATGCAAATTTTAGTATAGAAAAAAGAAAAAAAAGAGTTTTTCCATTTTAACTTATAAAATTTATGAACTTTATGAGATTTATGAAAATTTAATTTAGTCATCCCTTTAGAAAACTATAAGAGTTGTTAGGTGACTCGTACGAATTATTCCTCCTAAAGAAAGCACTTTCTACCCCAAGTTACAAGAATTAATCGTTCTAAACCGGTAGACGCATTTTCATATTTGCCTTGCTGATCCGTTTCCACATCGGATTATTTAATTTAGGGAAAGGCGTTGCCCTTATAAGGCATTCAGAAATTAAAATTTCCCCGTATAATGTGATCTTCTTGCTGTGTATTTCTTTTCTAAAACCTACCCTTTCCTCTACGTATATATCTATGTTTACTCGTGTCAATTTGTGACGCGCGAAACTTTGGGCGTTCATTCGAGAACGCGAAAAAACGTTCTCGTATTATTTTTTTCATTTTTATTTTTAATTATATGACCTCCCGAGGTGACCTCAAAAAAATGCTTAGTAAGATCGAATTCCGCTCACGACGACAGAGTCGAGCGCCTCAAAGATAAAATACCTCCGTTCGCTCTGATTTCAAATTCATAACATATTATAGCATATTATTTCGTAAATAAATTATCTCGTAAGTGCCATGTACGTTGTATTATATTTAACATCTTAATTGTCTATTAATAAGAAACACTGTAAAAACAAAACAAAGTTATAGTAACTGTTTAATTGTAATTAACTGTAATACTTTAATTTAATATAACGTAATGTACTTTAATGAAACTTTAATTAACAATAACTTGTAATGTACTTCATTGAAACTGTAATTAAATGTAATGATTTAATTTATCATGTAAGAATGTACTTCAAAATGGAAGTGTAATTAAACAACAAGTGAATATGAATTAATTGGTAATTGTAATCGTAATTGTAATGAACCAAAATTAATACGTACTCAGTCATGTACTTAATTTGTACTTGTGTACTATTACGAAATGATATCGCCTTCATAAATATAGACTCGGCGAAAAATACAAATTAGTTTTTATTTTTATTTTTTAAATTCTTATTTGCAATCATTCAAAAATATCTGATGTGTTTAAAAAAAGGGGGGGAAACTTAACCTTCGACTGTCTCCCCCAAACATTTAGGCTATATTATACATGTACTTGTAAAATCAGGCTACTTCATTTAAGACTTCATTCAAAGCACTTCGTCATTGTACTTCATCAGAGAACTTCATTACGAGACTCTTCTTTGGACTGCAGCCTCGCTGCGGGGAGGGGGCAGAGGCCCCTTGCCCCTTAACAAGAACGCCTCGGCTATACGAGACACCCCAGACCCATAGCCAGGATAAGAAGAAGAAGAAGATATGGGGTCTAACAAGTCTGGCGACCCTATACCAGGATAAACACATAGAAGAAGGAAGATAACAAGACTGGACCCTTTAACCAGGATCTTCACGACTCCAGGATTCTTCCAGTCTTCCAGACCCTTTACCAGGATCTTAACAGATTTTAAGAAGAAGAAGATTTTAACAAGAGGCCACTCTTTGGCCAAGAATAGAAATTACCCTGCATCAGGATTAAAAGATTATTTTAAGAAGATTACTTTAAGAAGAAGATTATTTTAAGAAGAAGAAGATTTTAAGAAGAGGCCACTCTTTGGCCAAGATAGAAATTACCCTGCATCAGGATAAAACCATTTGACCGGCGTGTCACGACTTCTAGTTCGTAACATCCACCCTTGAACCGGTGCGTCACGACTCCAAGTTCTTCACGCCTAGTTTCATCCAGGAACAAGTAGCCAGCAAGACGTCTTCAGGACACGTCTCAAGGATTTCCCCATAGAAAATTTTGTTAAGTACATTTTGTTTTTTAAGTAATTTATAAACAGTTGAAAAGTCCGTATTATTAACAGTTAATATTTAGTATGGAGCCAGAATTTAACACAAAACACACTGAACCATTCCATACACCAGTGATACATTTGTTTTTATTGAAACAGTAATTTTAACAGAGAGTTAATTGTCAGAGAGTTAATTGTAACAGAGTTAATTGTAACAGAGTTAATTATAACAGAGTTAATTGTAACAGAGTTAATTTCAAAGAGAGTTAATTTCAAAGAGTTAATTTCAAGAGAGTTAATTTCAGAGTTATTTTCACTGTTATATTCAGTATAGAATAATTTTATTTTATGTATCAAACATAATAGTATCGTACCTTCGTGTACATTCGAGTGAAATGTTGTTTACATTTTTTTAAATTTTTTTGTTTGCAAATTTTTTTCAATTACTGAATTGAATTGACTTGCAAATTAAGAGAGAGAGAGTTTAGAGAGAGTTTAGAGAGAGTTTAGAGAGAGTTTATAGAGTTATAGAGTTACTTGAAGCAGTTTCAAGTTCCATTTTCAGTTTTCAGACAGTTTCAGTTGGTTGTAACCAAAAGGGACGACCAAACCCCAGAGATTTATAAAGATACTTGAAGTAATTTTGAAGTCATTTTTTTGAAGTCATTTTTTGAAGTCATTTTTTGAAGTCAGTTTTTCAAGTCAGAAGGTTGCACCAAGAGGGTCAACCAAAACAGAGGTTAATCGTCTCCACTTGATAAAGATCAAGTGCAGTCATTTTCCATTTTCAGTTAATCTTCACTTGACAAGCGTTCAAGTTAGACAGTTAAGTTTCATTTTCAGTTTCAGAATACTTGATAGAGTTCAAGTCAGAGTTATATTCGAAGTCAGAGTTATATTCGAAGTCAGAGTTATATTCGAATTCAGAGTTATATTCGAAGTCAGAGTTATATTCGAAGTCAGAGTTATATTCGAAGTCAGAGTTATATTCGAAGCCAGAGTGTTTCATTTGAAGTTAGAGAGTTCAAGTCAAAGTTAGTTTTTAAGTCGAAGTTAGTTTTCAAGTCCCAAGTTTTCAATGCAGTCAATTGAATTCAACTTTTCCTTTGTAATTTAAGAGAATTTAATTTAAGAAAATGTAATTTAAGAATTTAATTCAAACTTTTTTTTTGTTGTAAAAGAGAATTAAATTCAACCTGAATTGACCCGTTTGTGTCTTTAGTTAATCTTTTTTTGTGTTTGTGAGAAGAAAATTGACCTATCTGTCTTCTTTTCATGCCATTGTTGCGTATATAAATATATAGGTAAAATGACATTTCATTGTTTGTGACCAAAACAGTTTTTACAATTGTTTGTAACGATTTTGGTAATTATTATAATGTATATGAGGAACATGCCGTCCCTCCGTTTGTTCAACTTTTTAATTTTTGTTCTAAGTAGTGTGACAAGCAATCTTTTTTAAAAAAAAAGAAAAAAAAGCAAGGTGCTCACGAAAGACTTATTGTCAATTTCAGACTTATATCCCCCGCTTAGTCACTCAATTCCCCCGAATGTAGTACTCCAAACTTTGTTTTTTATTTTATTTTTATTTTAACACCCCAACCCCAGTTGAACCCAGTGTCGACCAAAACAGTTTTTACAAAAGTTTTTAACGAGTTTTATAATTATTTGATTATATGATGACAGAAATAGCGTAACAATTAATCGATCATGTACCTAATTTATCCTGCTCTGTACGATCGGGAAATTTACCCGTATGACCGTACATACCCTAAATTTCAGTCATTTAATTTTTAATAAAACTTCTACACAATAAAACAGATGTATTTGTCTATATGCAAACAAGTTTTCAGATTAAAAAAAAATCAAATAATTCAAATTCTATCAACATTCAACGAGAGTATAATTTTTCACTTAACATGCAAAAATTATTAAACCTTTTTAATATATATTTTTTTTTATTATATAAAAATAATTTTTAATGTAAAATTCAATTGAAATTATTAAAAGAAAAGATTGTTCGAAATGCTTCCCTTCCATTTCAATAACTTTTTTATTCTTGGTCGAAATTCATCTATGGTTCGATTTACTTTTATTTTTTTAGAATAGTATAAAATTGTATTTAGCTCGTTGAAATGCATAATTGATTCATATTTTTAATTTGTATTTTTATTTTGATTTTGTTCAATTAATCGTGAGTAACTGTCCTTAAATTGTTATTGTACCATTTGTAAGGTATCAAACGAAAATTATAGTCAAATTGACATACTACTACAGTATATGGCTATGAATTTTAGTAGTCGAAATTAATTGTGTGTCAAAATTCAATTTTAAAACCGTGAGAGTTACTGTCATTACTCGTAAGGTCTTCTAAGTACGTCTTTTTTATTACCTTAATTCGTGTAACTGATTTAATTAAATACTTAAATACTACCCTTAAACTTAAAAGATTTTATAACCCTAAACCCATCTTAAATTATTATACATTATTTTTAAACTTTGTTAATTCAAAAACCTTCCAAATCCCTACACATTTAACCACAGGTCTATACATCATCCACTACGTAATTCGATTTGTACCTACAACAGTCAATAAAAATGCATGTATGCACATTATATATACTATATATATACAGCCCTTATGCTAAAATCATTGAATATCACAATAAAACTATTTCATTACGTAAGAGCAAACTATGCTGTTTAGTCTTAATCATTTGTGCTTTCTAATATATCTTGCTCATGCATTTATTCAGTTACTTGAACAATCCTATCAGCTAATCTGTCCCTCGAAATTGTAAAATACACACTAGACCACAGGTCTATACATCATCGATTACGTAATTCTATTTTTACCAACGCTAGTCAATAAAAATTAGTTTATAGATTGTACGATTTACGTTTTTCACTTTTACCTATTCATTATGTACATAATTTTTCCACACAGAAAAAAAAAAAAAAATTCTAAAAAAATTTAACAATATCATTCTTTGTCTAGCTTAATTGTTTATCTAAATTAAAGTATTAATCTTTGAATTCTTTTATATTATATAATAACTCACTTGTTCTGTATAAAACTTGTAATGTAAAGAAAAATTCGTCACCTAACTTGAATTAGTTACGATGTTATTTTCTCAATTGTATTGTATTGTATTAATTTTATTATATTATTGTATAAATATCATTTTAAAAAAAAAGGGGAGAGCAATGTAAAAAGTGAACAATGAACAATTCCTACACCATCATTATATGGATTCATTGTCTTCATGCAATACTTATGTTCGTATAGTTTTATGTTCGAATGTCCATTTTTACATAAGAAACCAAAAATCGCATAAGCGAGTTTGGATAGAATTTCGATTTGTACGTCTTTATTCATTCCTGTATTTTTCTAATTCATCTTTCTAATAATGACTTATACACTATGACGTCATAAAATAACTTTATTCTCTTTACGTTTCCCACTCTGTGTCTCTAATTTGTTCTTGTAAATCTTCCTAATAATGATTTGTACTATACGTAAAAATTCAATAACTATGACGTCACATTTTCCCTTCATCATATATCTAGTATCCAATGTATGAAAATTCTTTAACATCATGCTAAGGACGAAACACTCTATAGAAGTCATTATTTATATGTTATGTAGTATAAACATTATTATTCAACCGTACTCATTCATACATTCATGTTCTTTCTTGACCGCTATCCTTTATTAATTTTATTACTTATTCATTCATCTACCTATTGTCTACTTATGCCCTATCAACTTATCAGTCTATGTTTACTCGTGTCAATTTGTGACGCGCGAAACTTTGGGCGTTCGTTCGAGAACGCGAAAAAACGTTCTCGTATTATTTTTTTTTCATTTTTATTTTTAATTATATGACCTCCCGAGGTGAACTCAAAAAAATGCTTAGTAAGATCGAATTCCGCTCATGACGACAGAGTCGAGCGCCTCAAAGATAAAATACCTCCGTTCGCTCTGATTTCAAATTCATAACATATAGCATATTATTTCGTAAATAAATTATCTCGTAAGTGACATGTACGTTGTATTATATTTAACATCTTAATTGTCTATTAATAAGAAACACTGTAAAAACAAAACAAAGTTAATTGTAATTAACTGTAATACTTTAATTTAATATAACGTAATGTACTTTAATGAAACTGTAATTAACAATAACTTGTAATGTACTTCTTTGAAACTGTAATTAAATGTAATGATTTAATTTATCATGTAAGAATGTACTTCAAAATGGAAGTGTAATTAAACAACAAGTGAATATGAATTAATTGGTAATTGTAATCGTAATTGTAATGAACCAAAATTAATACGTACTCAGTCATGTACTTAATTTGTACTTGTGTACTATTACGAAGTGATATCGCCTTCATAAATATAGACTCGGCGAAAAATACAAATTAGTTTTTATTTTTATTTTTAAAATTCTTATTTGCAATCATTCAAAAACATCTGATGTGTTTAAAAAAAGGGGGGAAACTTAACCTTCGACTGTCTCCCCCAAACATCTAGGCTATATTATACATGTACTTGTAAAATCAGGCCACTTCATTTAAGGCTCTTCTTCATTGCACTTCTTCATATTAGCACCTCATTAGGATGGGGCAGAGGCCCCTTGCCTCCTTAACTTAACTTTTTAGATTCCGGCCTGAGCCATGGTTGAAAGAGGTCGAACCTCTACCCTTGTAAATTCAGAGAACAAACTGTACATTTTTAGAAGTAAACTAAATGTAAGAAAAGTTTTTATCTTTTCCTTCGAGCCGTGCTCTCTTCAGAACTTAGTCAAGTTGACAAGTTATAAAAGAAAAGTCGATAATTTTAGTATAAGAGAAAGGATCAGAGTATTATAGCAAGAGAAGAAGTAATAATTCTCGACCCATAAGCGAGAGAAAGAGACAACCCAAGCACCATAGAAGATATTGGCATAACAGTCTGGCGAGTCTGTAGCCAAGGGTTTAACAGAATGGCGACCCACCATTTAAGGCGACCGAAAAGAATTATAAAAAAGTATAAAGAAGAAACATCCGTTGCTTGCCTCCTAACTAGAACCCCCGTCGATTCCGAACCGATGCAGGGCCAAAAGGGGGGTTAACATATATATATATATATATATATATATATATATATATATGCATATATATATATATATATATATATGCATATATATATATATATATATATATATACAGGGTTTGCCGTAAGTTTCCATACATAGGAAAAATAAACATTTTTTTATGGACAACCATTTTTATTTATATAATATGCTCTACATGGTTGCCATTGTTTTGAAAACACATTTCAATACGTGTTCCCCACTGTTGATGAACACGCATTAGCACAGTTGACGTTATGCTTGTAATGGCGTTGGTGATACGTTCCTTTAGATGATTTATGTCTCGTATCTTTTCCTGATACACCATGGCCTTCAAGTGCCCCCAAAGATAGAAATCTAGGGGGGTGAGATCTGGGGATCTGGGAGGCCACTCCACAGGACCACGCCGACCAATCCAAGCATCCGGAAACTGCTGATCCAAATACCGACGCACGTGAAGACCATAATGAGGTGGAGCTCCATCTTGCTGGAAGTAAACTGGGAAGTTACCTTCCTCGTTTAGCAGGGATGGGAAAATCTCTTCTTGCAACATGTTAAGATACCTTTCGGCATTAAGATTTCCACTGACAAAAATTGGTCCAATAATTCTGTCACCCCATATCCCGGCCCACACCATCACTTTACCGGCACCTTGCATCTTCGTCGGACTCAGCCAGTTAGGGTTAGCATTACTCCAGTAACGTATGTTTTGCCGATTAACCTCTCCATTGACGTAAAAATTTGCTTCATCAGTAAACAAGATCTTAGTTGAAAAGTTTGCATCCTCGTTCACTTTGGTTAATGCCCATTCACAGAATTCCATCCGTCTATCCGGGTCGTCTTCACTCAAATGCTGTGCCATATGCAATTTGTATGGATGCCATTTGTTTGCTTTCAAAATGCGCCTGATACTCGATCTGCTGACACCACTTTCTGCAGACAACCGTCGTGTACTTTTTCTGGGACTCCGTGTAAGCGCTGTAAGTATCGTAGCTGTTGTGTCTTCATCGGTGGCTGTACGTCTTGGACCACTTCGCGGTTGATCTGCAACATTTCCAGTTTTCTGAAACTTGTTAATAAGTTTTGCCACAGTGTCGTGTGTGATGTTCGTTCCATGTTGTCTGTTAAAGTTCATTGCAACCATGCGACTGCTTCCCGACCCAGCCATCAGTATGATTTCAATTCGTTGCTCTTTCGTCAAACGCATATTCTTAGGGTATCTGAAACATAAAAACAAACGTTTAATTTTTCCTATGTATGGAAACTTACGGCCCACCCTGTATATATATATATATATTGACGTACGCGCCCAATCCGTATTTTTGTTTATGGTATGGAACGCCCGTTCTCTATTACGTTAATTTTATCTCTTATTTTCGTTCAGGATTATTCGGCCTACCCAAGACGGATGGCCCTTTAAATTGATAGGCTAGGTTCCTTCGGCTTTCCACAAGCCTACTTGGAACGTTAATTTTCCCCAGCTAACAAGAGGGGTCTATCACAAGGTATTTAAAACAACACACGCCCTCTTATAAATTTTATTAAATGTTACTTGACACAGTACATGCATTTAATATTTTATTTTGGATTACATCTATAAAATTTCAGACAATACAATAATCTTAACGTCAAAGACAAAGTTCACAGTGATTGACTTCAAATCGTTAAATTGATCAACAATGATAAATCTAAAGAAAAGATTAACAGTTATCGGAATTTCAGTAATTTATAGGTCGAGGGGTTTTATGTTTTAGTGCAACAAAAAAATACATAACAATAAATGAAGTGGTCGGAATTCGACCCAGATATTCAAAGGATAAATTTACTTACTAAAGAGTAGGAGACAACTTTCTCCCACTTGTGCTGCGTACGGACCGTAGATTTACGGCCGCTACAAAGCTTGCAACTCTACAGTATATCCCATACGGGACTTTCTTCCGAACCCAAAATTGACGGATTCCGGAAATTAGGGCCCAGACGTACCCTATTTCTTATTTAAGTGGAGCCAAATTAAATTAAGAGAAAGTTCACAAAACTCTTGGTCCGTTGGTTAACCTAAATTAAGATACAATCAAGTTCTCGGTTACGGTCGCTAACCTTCAAGTGAATATTCTCAAATTTCCGCGTAAACGAATTTCATGAACTATAAGTTCTTAATTTTTTCGTTAGTGACAATTGATTCTTTCAGTTTTCTTACATTTACGCGCCGATTTCCGCGTAAGCTAATGACATGGTATACTTTCCGTTTTAAAGTTTATTACGCCACAAGTCTACAGGGTGTTTGTTTAACCACAGTTAACTTCAAGGAGGAACGACTACAACTGACTTAACAATTTTGGAATTTACTTTTCAAATTTGAAGGACCCCGCCTTCCAATATTCTGCAAACCTATCAAATCATTTATTTTCCTAAGATCGTCCCTACAGAAGGCTATTACCCATACAAGAGAGAAAGAAGGCGTCTTCACTACGTTTCCCAGGATCCTGGGCCCCCTGATTGGAGCTGGACCTGATTTCCGAGTATAGACCCCTCCTTCTTCCCACGAAATACATTTAAAGACCGTTAACAGATTCGAAGCCCTAAGTTTATGACCCCCTCGTGGTTCAACTTTGTTGGCGTCTTCGAGTCTGCGTTATAAAAGTCACAACCTCATTTGAAAGCGAAACTAACCATTTGTACATTTGGAACCTTTAGTTGTAAATCTCCGCGGCCAAGCGGTTTTGGGTTTCCTCTTCCCCTGAGAACCACTTAAATAGAACGTCCGTTCTATTTTTGAAAACATCTTTAACTTATGCCTTTATGAATATTCATAACCCAAAACGCTTGGCTTTTTGCGAACAAAATAAAAATCTTAAAACTAACATTTCTGCATGCCAATTGCATGGTTACGACAATATATACATAGTATATTATAATATATAATATATATGCATATATATATATATATATATAATATATATATATATATAATATGCATATATATATATATATATATATATATATATATAGAAACGACGTAAGTATAGAGGAGCGTTCTGCACACGAGGAAGAGAAATAACGAACAAATGAAAAATGAGGTGAACCGCCCGGGAATCGAACACAGGATCTTCCGATTGCCGGTCAGATGCGCTATCCATTACACCACGGGCCTCGATCAGTCATAAGTCGAAATTCTCCAACATAGGGCAGAAACCGATGCCCTGAGAGGGCACCCTCGCAAATCGTGAATATGTACATTTAACTGCAATTAATATACTGCGTGGTCATTGCAGTTAAATGTGTATATATATATATATATATAATATATATATATATATATATATTATATATATATATATATATATATATATAAATATGCATATATACATACATACATATATATATATAATATTATATTATATATATATATATATATGCATATATATATATATATATATATATATATATATATAGATATATATATATATATATATATATATATATATGCATATATGTATATATATATATATATATACATGCATATATATATATATATATATATATGCATATATATATATATATATATATATATATATATATATATATATATATATATATATATGGGAATTAACTCAGAAGGGTCCCCTGAGTTTTTTATGATACGCACAGACAGTGCATGGAACAAGGAACTCTTCTGGGATAATTAAATCCACTATAGTCCGAATAAGTAATGGTAAATGACAAATACCATAGTTTTTCTTTTTCATGATGCTAGCCCGACGCGGGCAACGGGTCACTCGCAAGAGGTCCCATAAATATAGCTTCCCTCACCCGCTATCTGCAAAGCAGACAGGATCCAGCTTTGGGACATGGATCTAGGGTTTAAAGCAGCCTAGCCCTACTACATTTAGAACCTCAATATAAGCAAAAGACTCGCTGCCTTCACGTCAGATTGAATACATAAAAGAAAAAGGGGTAACTATTATATTTTTAGCCAAAAACCAAAACTTAAACCTCAACTGGTAGAATTGAGCGTCCACTTTACAAGGCACATAACATGTCCGTTTCAAGATGGGAATGAACTCAGAATGGTCCCCTGAGTTTTTTTATGATTTAATTATCCCAGAAGAGTTCCTTGTTCCATGCACTGTCTGTGTGTATCATATATATATATATATATTATATATATATGAAAATTATTTCACGAAAGTAACACGTGAGAATGTCATTAGACGAAAGCGCTTCAGCACATTCTGTGTTTCCTTTCCTTCGTGGTTTTATTCATATATATATATATATATATATATATATACAGGGTGTCCCGTAAGTCTGGACCCATAGGGAAAAATAATAAAATTACAAAATAGTCCAAAAAATTTATTACATAATCTGTTCAAAGTGTCCGCCGTTGTGTCGCACACATAGTTGAAGACGCAATCTCCACTGCGACAGCACTTTCTGAATCACAGTCGCAGAAATTTCTTGACACGCCTCCACAATGCGTGCTTTAAGGTGGAAAATGTTCTGAAGTTTGACCTCCTACACTTTGGCTTTCAAGTGGCCCCACAAATAAAAATCATAATAAAAAAAATAATAAAAAAATAATAATAATAAAATAATAATAATAACATAATAAAAAATATATAAATCCCTATGGGTCCAGACTAAAGGGACAACCTGTATATATACACAAACATATATAATAGTGTATATATATATATATGTGTATATATGTGTAATATATATATATATAATATATATATATATATATATATATATATATAATATATATATATTACACATATATATATATATATATATACATACACATATAATATATAGGCATATATATATATATATATATATATATAGATTATATATATATATATATGTTAACCCCTCCGTCTATGGAGTCATTGGGACAAGATCGATTAATTAATTATTACAACTATTATTATCACGTATACATTACAATGATTATCAAAGTCATTATAACCTTTGTACAAATAATAAATTACAAAACTATATATTTATATACGTAACCATGGCATGACAAGAAAAGACAGATAGGTCAATTTTCTTCTCACAAACACAAAAAAAGGTTGAATTAAATTTTTTGAACAACAAAAAAAAGGTTGAATTAAATTCTTAAATTACATTTTCTTAATTTACAAAGGAAAAGTTGAATTCAATTGACTGCATTGAAAACTAACTTGGGACTCGGAATAAAAATGACTTGGAATAAATCTCTCTGACTTCAAGTAAAACTCTGACTTGAAATAAACTCTGACTTGAGCTAAAACTGTCTGACTTCAAATAAAACTGTCTGACTTGAGCTAAAACTGTCTGACTTCAGATAAAACTCTCTGACTTCGAATCTAACTCTGACTTCGAATCTAACTGAAATCTCTGGGGCGGTTGTCCCTCTTAGATGCAACCTATTGACTTGAACTCTTATCAAGTATCTCTATAAATCTCTGGGGCGGTTGTCCGTTTTGGCGCAACCTTCTGACTTGACCTCTTATCAAGTATTCTGAACTGAAAATGAAACTAAAAATGGAAAATGACTGCACTTGATCTTTATCAAATGGAGACGATTAACCTCTGGGGTTTGGTTGACCCTCTTGGTGCAACCTTCTGACTTCAAAAACTGACTTCAAAAAAATGACTTCAAAATTACTTCAAGTATCTCTCTAAATCTATAAACTCTCTCTCTCTTAATTTGCAAGTCAATTCAATTCAGTAATTGGAAAAAAATTTGCAAACAAAAAGAATAAAAAATGTAAAACAATATTTCATTCTAATGTACGGGAAGGTACATAAAATAAAATTATCTATACTGAATATAACAGTGAAAATAACTGAAATTCTCTCTCTGAAATTAACTCGGTTACAATTAACTTTGTTACAATTAACTCTGTTACAATTAACTCTGTGTTACAATTAACTCTGTGTTACAATTAACTCGGTTACAATTAACTCGGTTACAATTAACTCTTTTACAATAACTGTTTCACTAAAAAAAAGTGTATCACTGGTGTCTGAAGTGTTCACTGTGTTTTGTGTTAAATTCTGGCTCAATACTAAATATTAATTGTTATAATAATAACTTTTCAAATGTTTAGAAATTATTTTAAAAAAGAGTTTTGTACTTAACAAGATTCCTATGGCGAAATCCTTTTGAGGTGTGTCCTGAAGACGTGTCTGGCTGGCCACTTGTTCCTAGATGAAAAGTAGGCGTGAAGAACTTGGAGTCGTAACGCACCGGTTCACGGGTGGATGTGACGAACTCGAAGTCGTGACACGCCGGTCAACTGGGTGTTGGTTCTGGTTCCAGAGTCTGGAAGACTGGAAGAATCCTGGAGTCGTGAAGATCCTGGTTAAAGGGTCTGGAGGACTGGAAGAATCCTGGAGTCGTGAAGATCCTGGTTAAAGGGTCTGGAGGACTGGAAGAATCCTGGAGTCGTGGAGATCCTGGTTAAAGGGTCGCCAGTTGTTAACCCCTCCGTCTATGGCCCTGGGTTGGTTCGAAGTCGACGGGGGTTCTGGTTAGGAGGCAGCAACGGATCTGTTACTTGCAGTAGTTTTTTCTATACTACTCTCCGAGTTGTTCTATAGTGGCTCGGAGGATTCTGAGAGGCTTATTAAATTCTTTGAGGTTTCTCCCCGATTCTTCTTGTAACTTATCGGGAGATTCTAATGACTAAGTTTTCTGAAGAGAGCACGGCTCGAAGGAGAAGATAAATACTTTTTCTTACTGTGTTTTACTCATAAACTGTTACAGGTAATGCTCAGCCTCGTAGTTGGAATCAGAACAAACATGGAAGAAATTGGTGGGCTTTATATACCCAGATTCTACTAACATCATCATATTAAATGTTGAAGAGGCTGCATTAATTTGCACAATATTTGAAAATAAGTAAATCTTTACCTGTGTTAAGGTTTAAACGAATAAACAAGATATTGAAGACGAAGCCATATTTTTATCTTAAATTGCGTATTTTCAGATCTGATGTTTCATGATCTGCCAAGTTAACTAAAAGTGGAAATTGAACTATGCATCTTTACACTAAAATATGCATATGAGTAAAAATTAAAGGTTAAGATTTACAATTAAATGCTTAGGCAAGACATGACTTCAACATTTATAATGAAGAAAGAATGTATACAAAACATGACATGGCAAAAGTTACTCAGGATTCATTATCAGCTAAATCTAAAAAAATGATTGAGATTTTAAAAAAACAACAGGTCGTCAATTATTTGGCAAAGTAGAAAGCACATCAAAATTTATCACAACGGAAAAATAATAATAAAAATACATAACAACAGTATTGCCGATTCGACATTCCTTATGGCGACATAATGTCGGGTCGGACATTGAGTACATTGTAATTTTGGTCTACTGTAACTATGATTATAATTACCAATTCATTTATTATCGTTAACTGCAATTTCATTAAAGTACATTGACTTATATTAAATTAAAAGTATTACAGTTAATTATAATTAAACAGTTACTATAACTTTTTGTTTTTTACAGTGTTTCATATTAATAGACAATTAAGATGTTTAGAAATAAATACAAAGTACATTGCACTTACGAGATAATTTATTACGAAATAATATGCTATCGGAGGTATTTTATCTTTGAAGCGCTCGATTCTGTCTGTCAGCTGAATTCGAGAATAACTTACCAAGCATTTATGAATATCTTTAGGGTGAACGCACTTAAAAATAAAAATGAAAAAAAATATAATACGAGAACGTTTCGAACGAAGGCAAAAGTTTTGCGTTTCATAGATGACACGAGTTAAAATAGACTGATAAGTTGATAGGGCATAAGTAGACAATAGGTAGATGAATGAATAAGTAATAAAATTAGTAAAGGATACACTGTGTGTGTTATATATATATATATATATATATACATTCAACTGCAAAGAACACGCAGTATAAATAACGTAAAGAACGACGCTTGTATAGGAGATATTCCGCGCAAGACGAGAGAGAGAGAACGGAACAAATATCTCCTATACAAGCGTCGTTCTTTACGATATATATATATATATATATATAATATATATATATATATATATATATATATATATACACTGTGTATATATATATAATATATATATAATTATATATATATATATATATATATATATATATATATATATATACACGTAAATTGCGGCGATAACGTCGACATTTTAAGCATGAAAATATCTCTCCAAATCTTAGGGTCGACCTATACGCCGGGTATAAAAAGTGAACCTCTACCACAGAGTGGTAAACAAGCCTATCTAAACAAGACACTACAGGGGTAATGACAGTTAACGATACATAATGACAGTTTATTGATTATACACACAATGACATTATTACTGTAATTAATACCTTGGGCCTAAGATAAACAGTTAAAATTTTACCGTAACTCCAAGATTACGATAATTTTGCTTCCAAATTATATTTTATTGACAATGAAAGCATGTATGAACACATTTTAATATCATTCGAGGTCTGCATACGGGTCCGATTCACTGGAAGATCCAACTTCGTCTTCGTTGCTTTCGCTGTCATCCTCGTCACCGTCTCTCCACAACAAATCATCTTCTTCCCCATCCATTGCATTTGAAATCACACATTTTTTGAACGATTTTACAACAGTTTCTACACGAACAGCTTCCCAAGACTTTATCACAAAGTCGCACAACCATCCATTTATTCCACTCCAAACGAACATTGTCCTTAAACATTCTCGCTTTCGCTATAGGCTGTATCCACATTCCAATTCTAGCCTAGCTTTTGTTTGGGGGTCGACTTATACGACGAGTATACCAGAGTAGCCAGAATTTTGAGCTGAAAATTTTGAGGTCGACTTATACGCCAGGTCGACTTGTACGCCGCAATTTACGGAATATATATATATATATATATATATATATATATAATATATATTGTAATTTATTAATTTCCAAACGCTCGTTTTTTGTTTTTGTTTATTTTTTAACTAATTAAAAGCATGGCACCCCTGTCAAGTACTTGCAGTCGCTGTGAAGGGAAATTTGCCGCTTATGCGTTTACAATGGCTAATAATAATGAACAGTTAGTTTGCAGATGGTGCTCAAGCATGGAAGTGCTGAGGAACGAGTTAGAACGTGAGAGGGAGGCCAGTGTGAGGCTTGAAGAAACCGTGATGCTCCTGACGGCAAAATTAGAACCCCTTGAGACTCCAGTTACGACCCCTCCTGCCTCAGTTTCTACTAATAATATAAATAGTATTCATAGCCCTCTGTCTTCCCCTAGTTCCCAACCCTTCGTTCGAGTGCGAAATGGAGCCCCATTGAGAAAAGCAAAGACTTGTCTACCAGTAATAACAAGCAATAAGTTTTCTGTTTTAGGTTTCGAAGATGCTGATGAACCGGAAATACGACTCGTTGGCGATTCCATTGTTCGAGGGCAGCTCGAGGAATTCTGTGGGAGAAACTCTGTCGTAGGCGCCGTTACTGCTACCCTGGTGCAAGGGTGGAGGATATAATAATAGTGTGATCATTTTACAGACGGTACCGCCGAGGACACAACGTATGTTATTCATGTCGGTACTAAAAAGTTTTAAATTCTAGATCGGAAGAACTGCTGGCTAGGTACAGGGAGTTATTAGAGCGACTAAAGGAGAAAACTAATAAGATTGTTTTAACAGGTATACTCCTCGAATTATCCAACGTAACGATTTTACAGCAAGGCGACCTATATTAACAATAACCTAAAGTCTCTTTGCCAACAGGAAGGAGTGCATTTTGCGAATTTTTGGAACAGTCTCTACGGCAGGAGGGACTTGTTCCTCGAAGATGGACTTCATCTTAATGACGTTGGAGCTGCGCGTTTAGGAAGACTATTTCATAATACTGTCTCTTCTTTTCAGGCTGCCGTAACTCGAACGGTCCAGCGTAAATTCCACAAATTTCCCCTGCGCGCGCGAAGGTGTGCAATTACAAAACAATTTGAAGGTTCTATCCTTAAATGCTCGTAGCCTACGAAATAAAATAAAGAATTTTTTTCTTTAGTTGCTTGTAAAGACTATGATTTAATTACGATAAATGAATCGTGGGCTTAGCACTGAAACACGTGAGTTTGTAGGGGAGTATCAAATTAAAGGTTAAGACTTTTTGTTAAAAACAGAATAGGTAGGCGAGGAGGCGGTGTTATGTTGTATATCAAAGATAATATTGCGAACGTTATAGAAGTAAAGCACTCAATTTCAGAACCGATAGATTCGACTATAGCAGAACTGAAATTAAACGATTTCAAACTTCTTGTTGCGGTTATATATAGGCCCCCTAATCAAACAGCTGATACGGACGAAGCGTTATATCGTGAACTAAAGAGAATAATCGGTAGTGAGCAGGCTTTAGTTATGGGTGACTTTAATTGCGCCAACGTGAATTACGATACAATGCAGGGAGACGCTGAAGGTAATCGTCTAGTTAATTTTCTCGAGGATAGCTTTCTTATTCAAAAGGTTGGGGAACCTACGAGGTTGGACAGTATTTTAGATTTAGTAATAACTAAGGATGATAGGCTAATTACTGATCTTCAAGTAATAGAACCGTTAAGCAATAGCGATCACAATATGGTAGAGTTTTTCCTCTCAGTAAGTCACCTGAAACGAACTAACTCGACTAAAATTCCTAACTTCCAGCACGCAGACTTTTGTAAATTTCAAAATAAATTGTCACACGTCAATTGGGAAAACGTGATGGGGAACTCGAACGCAAAACTAATGTGGGAATCGTTCGAAACAGTATTTAGGACTATAAATGAGGAATGTGTACTGTACAAAATTAAGCGTGCGGAAGTAAACAACAAGCCCTTGTGGTTTACTTCTACTGTAGAGTAGGAGACATTATAAAGAGTAGAGATAGGGCTTATAGGCAACATAAGTGCGATAAAGACAATTTGTTGTTACGAAACAACTACATATCTCTGAGGCGTGAAGCGAAAAGTGTAATAAAAAAGTCCAAGCGCGAATTTGAAATCTCCATAGCTCGTGACGGTAAAGAAAACTCCAAGCGATTCTTTCAATACGTCAACAATAGAAATCCAGTAAAAAGTGTCTTGGGTCCGTTGAAAAATGTAAAGGGAGATCTAGTTTCTGAAAACAAGGAAATGGCTACCTTGCTAAACGAATTTTTTACGTCAGTTTTTACTATAGAAGATGTAACGAATATCCCTACGGTCATAGACATAATACCTTTTGATAATGGTAATATTTTGGATAATATCGTGGTTAGTGAAGGGAAGGTAATGCGCTATATTGATAAAATGAAAACGCGTAAATCACCGTTGCCGGATTCCATATATCCCATACAACTAAAAGAATTAAAAGATAGCATTGTTGTGCCGTTAACAAAGATTTTTAATGCGTCTATTTCTGACGGGTTCATACCAGATAATTTCAAATTAGCAAACGTAACACGTATCTTTAAGAAAGGCGATAAAGGTGCGGCGGGAAATTATAGGCCAATCAGTTTAACGTCAGTTGTAGGTAAGCTACTGGAATCAATAAGTAGGGATCGTATAGTCGAACACTTATAATTGCATAAACTAGTTAGAAATACTCAGTACGGTTTTAGGCGAAACAAATCTTGCTTAACTAATCTTTTAGAATTTTTTCAAAGCGTGGTTGACGTTTACGATAGACATCGGGCGGTTGATGTAGTGTATTTAGATTTTCAAAAAGCGTTTGACACCGTGCCGCACAAAAGACTCATTGAAAAAACTAAGGCTCATGGAATCAGGGGTGTAGTAATAAATTGGCTAGAAGAGTGGTTGCGAGGTAGGAAACAGAGGGTGGTCGTTGATGGAGCGAAGTCGTGTTGGGCTAATGTAGCGAGTGGCGTTCCTCAGGGTTCTGTATTGGGCTCCTTGCTTTTTCTTATATATATTAACGATTTAGATGTCGGCCTAGTCAGTACAGTTTCAAAGTTTGCGGATGACACGAAGCTGGGTGGTAGGGCGATTAATGACGAAGATAGAGGTAAAATCCAGGAAGATCTGAATAAAATCGTTGATTGGTCAGTCACATGGCAAATAAGATTTAACGTTGATAAGTGCAAAATTTTGCATATAGGTTCGCGTAACGGTAATTTTGCGTATAGTATGTCAGGGAAAGAGTTAACAAGCGTAGAGCAGGAAAAAGATTTAGGAGTTA
Organism: Bathynomus jamesi; assembly: GCA_023014485.1. NCBI lineage: Eukaryota > Metazoa > Arthropoda > Malacostraca > Isopoda > Cirolanidae > Bathynomus > Bathynomus jamesi. The sequence goes on from JAJOZX010015962.1 coordinate 40,761, forward strand.
TAGTCACTGTTGATTTAAAAGTAGCGAAACAAAGTACTGCAGCAGTCAATAAGGCGAACAAAGTGTTAGGTTTTATAGTTCGAAATTTTGAGTACAAATCGCGCGATATTATAGTTCCTCTTTATAAATCATTAGTTAGACCCCATTTGGAGTACGCGATCCAATTTTGGAATCCGCATATGTGCAAAGATATAGACAAAATCGAAAGAGTTCAAAGACGAGCAACTAAGATGATTCCGTCGCTTAGGTCAAAGTCGTATGAGGATATATATATATATATATATATATATATATATATACAGGGTGTCCCAGAAAGAGTGACCCTAAACGAAATATTAATAACGTTTTTATTAAAGGTGCTAGAAGTAAATACTAAAATATAAAATAACAAGCGAAGGTGTAAGTTTTATTTCCATGCACTAGTAAACCTCTACATGTGTTCTATCATTTACTATAACCAATCTAATTCTACGTTCAAATTCTTCAATGGCACCCTCCACTACAGATGGGGAGATGGATGTGATAGTTTCCTGAATACGCTGTTTCAATTCCACAATGTTTCTCCGTTTGTTATGGTAAACTTTAGACTTAACATAACCCCAAAGATAAAAATCTAAAGGTGTTAAATCGGGGGAGCGAACGGGCCATTTCATTGGTCCTCCTCTACCAATCCATCGTCTTGGGAAAGTCTCGTTTAGAAATTCTTGAACGACTCTAGCATAGTGAGGCGGGGCTCCGTCTTGTTGAAAGATTATGGTTTGAAATGATTCAGGAGTTTCTTTTAGTAGTGGTACAAAGAAATCTTTTAACATCTTTAAGTACGAGGCACCTGTAACAGTCCGTTTTTCAAATAAATACGGACCATAATTTCGAGAACGTGACATTCCACACCAAACATTCACTTTGGGCGAATCACGTTCATGTTCAAAGGTCTCACGTGGATTTTCTGGTCCCCAAATTCTACAATTGTGGCGGTTAAGTTTTCCAGATGTATGAAACGTTGCCTCGTCAGTGAAGATGACGTTTTTCAGGAAATTTGAGTCTGAATAAATGAACTCAATTAGTTCCTGGCAAGTAGCAATTCTTGCTGCGTAATCTTCTTTAAACGTTGATGATGCACTTGCACTTTGTAACATTTCAATTTCAGATTTTTGTGAAGGATTCTGTGAACCGACGATCGAGGGATGTTTAACTCAACTGAAACTCTCCTTATTGACGTTTTTGGATCCGTGTGAAATGCTTCCATAACAGCTTGCGACCTTTCTAGAGACTTACTCGGGCGTCCACAACTCTTTCTCTTAAGGACGGATCCAGTCTCTTCAAACGTTTTCACCCATCTTTTTATGCTCTTCTTTCCTGGTGCCTGTTTATTGTGTTTAACTTGAAATCTTCTTTGTGCTGTGATGATTGATTTACTTTCGTAAACATACCTGACTAGTTCAGCTTTTTCTTGTGGTGTCGTCATCTGAGGGTGGGTGAAATTCTGTACAGTTTGTATCATAAGATGTTTTTTGGCCGCCAACTTGCTAGAACGAGTGATTAGACTAAGTCCGGAACGAGCAAGTGAATGATTAGGCTAGTCTAGTCCGGTCCGTAGGATTCGCAGTCACAAGGCCTTTGGTTAGACTAGGCCAGCCTTCATGATAAATGATTTCTTTTATGAGAAAATTTTGTAGAATTATTTTTTAACATTTTAAAGTAACGATATGTTTTTGATAATAATTACGTATACAGTATCAAAAACTTACATCTTCACTTGTTATTTTAGTTTTTAGTATTTACTTCTAGCACCTTTAATAAAAAAGTTATTAATATTTCTTTTAGGGTCACACTTTTCGGGACACCCTGTATATATATATATATATATATATATATATATATATATATATATATATATATATTAGGGTGTGTCTAAGGCATAGAGTGAGAAATTCAAAAGCAATGTTTTACATCGGCCAGGTCGAATTATCATGCCACCTCATGTAAAAACTCTATATATGAAGTTTTATCACTATAGCAAAATATTTAGGACTTGCCCAATGCAATCAAAGTTGAGAAGCAAATGTTTTGTGTCGATGATTAGTTTATGGCGACGGTGTGCCTAGTGTACTGGTTTTATTTCAAGCTATGTTTGGATTTGTGACATCGCAACCGTTTTAAAATATGTTGTTAGTTTAACCTTTCAGCATATAAATTTTTTTGTGTTTCACTTTTAAGTTTTCTTGTGGTTGTGAGATGTATTTTAATTTATTGCGTAAGCCTTATGTTTAACACTTCGGGTTTGTATGTAATATTCATTTTAACTAAATTTATTCTTAGACTACGGTTACAAGTGCACATCGCCATAAGAAATTATCAGGTCAATTTATATCGACTTATTATGGTGTTTTATTTTTTTTTGCCTTGAATAATTACCTATATAACGACGAGGAAGACATTTGCTGCTAATTCATTAACATTATCAGTCCAATAAAGTGAATATTTTTATTCGGTCAGTATTTCAGATATTTAATTATTTTTTTCTACTTTACAGGTAAAATGGCGGAGGCAACAAGAAAGAAGACAGAGATTTGGTTGAATGGTGGTACAGGAGACCACTTTCATCCTTCTAAGCTACCTTCACGTGGTGAGGTTTTAAAAGTGTTGTTCGATTTTCATACACGTAAGAAATTGAAGTTGGATGAGAGCATAAAGGAAACTGTTGCAATGATTCTTCCAATTTGGGAACAAGCACGGATACCAACAAGGGCGAAGAATCATGTCTGGGATCAGCTACGACATCTTCACAAGGAATGGCAAAACCTCAAGAAGCGTATATCAAGAATGTCAACAACTGAAGAGAAAAATCGTGAAACTTTCAAAAATTTGTTGGATGATCTCTTTGATATTCCACATCAAGATGCCATGACTATGATAAAAATAGAAGAGGATCGACAGTTTCTGAAAGCTCAACGTGAAAAAGGACGACGTGGTTGGTTTCATGTCAGGCATTGATGGTAACCTCGCAAAGCAAGAGGCCAAGGCCTTACAAAGATCAATAGCTGTTGCAGATCGTGAGGAACGGGTTCGTGCAGAAACAGACAGAGTGAATGAGGTTGCAGTTCTTGAATCGTCAAGTAAAGAATCTTCACCTTCAGACACTACCGAAAGTAAATCTGAGCTATCAACATCTTCAGGTCCGCCGCAGCGACGGAAGGGAACCATCTCTGTAGTTACGCAGGATGTAGCAGCAGCTTTAGATCGCACAAAAACAAGCAGCAGGAATGCCTCATACATTTTTTTTGCTTTGGCTGCATTTACATCCAATCAGTTTAAAGCACCAGTTGGTGAACTTATGATTAGTCCATCTGCAATACACCGAGCGAGGAGAGATAGACGTGCAGCCTTAGCATCTGAGATCAGAGAATCTTTCAACCCGCAAGTGCCACTAACTTTGCGCTGGGATGGGAAGATAATGGCCGACTATACAGGAAATGACCGAGAATCTGTGGATCGTCTTCCGATAATGGTTTCTGGGAAGGATATAACCAAGCTACTCGCTATACCCAAACTGCCATCAGGCACAGCTGCAGTTATGGCAGAAGCTTGCATGGCTGAGATCAGAAGCTGGGGTCTTGAACAGAGAATTGTAGCTATGTGCTTCGACACAACGGCATCTAACACAGGTTTGAAAGGTGGTGTTTGTATGAAACTTGAAAGTGAGTTAGAGAAGGATCTTCTAAACCTTACCTGTCGACATCATGTGTCTGAAGTTGTTTTAGCAAAGGTGTTTTCGCTACATGATGCTGCTAAGTCTCCAAATATTGATATCTTTTATCATTTTCGCAACTTTTGGCCAAAGATTGACCAAACAAAATATCGCACGGCTCTGGAGGCTGCCGAAATAGCAGAGCGCATTGAAGAAGTTAGAGGAACTGTTATAAATTTTGCCATACAGCAACTGAGCACTAAACATCCCAGAGACGACTACGAAGAACTTTTGGAGCTGACAGTCATCTTTCTAGGAGGAGAACCACCGAAAGGAATAAAGTTCAGATACCCAGGAACATTTCACCGAGCGCGTTGGATGGCACGTGCAATATATGCTATCAAGATGTGTCTTTTTAAAAACCAGTTTCCCATTCAACAGCGTCAAAGTATAATGAGGGCATCTCGACAATCATACTCTCAAACGGTATGGAAGCACTTAAATCGAGTGGCACTATTCACAACTACGGTGTACATCAATCACTGGTTTTCCTGTCCATCACCAAATGAAGCCCCACGGAACGATCTTCAATTCTTGAAGGCGCTGCACAGTTACCCAGATAAGAAAGTCTCGGAGGTCGCCTTCACGGCATTTTCTCGACATCTTTGGTATCTGTCTGAAACATTAGTGGGTCTCAGTCTTTTCGATGATTCAGTCACCGTCGATGAAAAACGACTCATGGTCCAGAATATGCGCAAGATTCAAGGATCTGATGAACCTCCAAAAAGACATCCTCCTGTACATGATCCCTCTTCAAAATCACTACACGACTTTTATACCACTTCCACCAAGAACCTTTTCCAGATCCTTGGATTGGATGGAGCATTTTTAGACCTTGACCCGCAACAATGGGAGGCAGAGAAGTCATATAATGAGGCAAAAGATGTCGTTTCAGCCCTACGAGTGAGTAATGACTTGGCAGAAAGGGGAGTTGCCCTCATGCAGTCTTTCAATGAATCACTGGTCAGAGATGAACAGCAGAAACAATTCGTCCTGCAAATGGTTGAGTACCACCGGAACAAATTTCCGAAAGCTCAAAAGCAGTAAATAGAACAATTATATAGTGTTTCTCTTTGTTTTAATATCATATTTGGTTGTTGAGGCATTCATTTTGTAACATTCATTTGGAAAATTGTAATATTGCTAATTTTGTCTAATTGTATAATTTTCCTAAGCCTTGGGCAAGTCCTAAATTTACTCCAATTTTTCTAAAAATGGGCAAATATCATTTTTTTCTTTAGTGGAACCCAATAAGAACCTGGCCAATATAAATTTCGAAACTTCATAAAAAAGACACATCCTATATATATATATATATATATATATATATATATATATATTTCAACTGCAAAAGAACACGCAGTATAATTAACGTAAAGAACGACGCTTGTACAGGAGAACATGCCGCGCAAGATGAGGAGGGAGAACGAACAAATGAAAAAATGAGGTAACCACCCGGGAATCGAACCCGAGATCTTCCGATTGCCGGTCAGATATGATAACCACTACACCATGGTCCTCACTCGATTAGAAGTCGTAATTCTCCTACATACGCGCAGAAACCAATGCCCCGAGGGGGGCACCTCCCGCATGCCGCACCTATATATACATTTGAACTGCAAAGAACACGCAGTATAATTAACGTAAAGAACGACGCTTCTATAGGAGAACATTCCGCGCAAGATGAGGAGGGAGAACTAACAAATGAAAAAATATATATATATATATATATATATATATATATATGCACATATATATATATTATATATATAAGCACACCGGACAAAAAATTAGTCACCCCTCTCAGAATGTACCTAATAACGTGTGACGGCGCCTCTGGCCTTGATAACCGCACGAATCCGGCGAGGCAGAGACTCTACGAGGTTGTGCATGTACTGAACATCGATTTGCTGCCACTCGTTCATCAGCCGGTCCCGAAGTTCCGCCAGAGTCCGTGGGTGTCTATTCCTGCGCTTCACTTTCTGTTTCCAGCCTGAACAACATCTTCGACGCTTCATTGGACCTGCGATGTACTTGTCGCCTCCCATCATTGGAGAACAAACATAAACGGGACTCATCGGACCAAATTACACGTTTCCAATCTGCCGCAGTCCAGTTTTTGTGCCTCTGAGCCCATTTATAACGTGCCAATTTGTGACTTGCTGTTAACAGCGGCCTCTTCCGTGGTACCCTGCTCCAGATGTCCATCGCATGCAGTTCTCGTCGCAATGTGCGTTCGGAAATTGGTCGCTGGAGAACCTCATTGGTTTCTTGGAGCAATTGTTCTCTGGTTTGAAAACGATTTGCAGTTACTAGACGAGAAACATGGCGGCGGTCATATTGTCGAGAATTGTTTTCCGGCCACAGTTACGCCGTCGATTTTCAGTTGATTGCGAAACTACACCACTCTTTGTAAACTCGCTGGACAGTACGCGTTGACACAAACAAATTGGGCTACTTCAGACATTTTGTGTCCGTGGCTCTGCCAAACACGATGACTCCTTTTTGCCACTGAGTAACGTCTGCCTCACGACCCATTTTGCAGACTATATCCAACACACACTTTGTTCTTCACCACCTCACGAAACAGATCTGATCCTGTGTGCTACGTCACCGCTACTTGTCACTTACCAATGCTACATCAGCGCCATCTGTGTGACCTTGAACTTCCTACTATCGGTGCTATTAGGGGTGACTAATTTTTGTCCGGTGTGCATATATATATATATATATATATATATTATATATATATATATATGTTAACCCCTCCGTCTATGGCCCTGGGGTGGTTCGGATCGACGGGGGTTCTGGTTAGGAGGCAGCAACGGATCTGTTACTTGCAGTAATTTCTTCTATACTACTCTCCGAGTTCTTCTTAGTGGCTCGGAGGATTCTGAGAGGCTTATTAAATTCTTTGAGGTTTCTCCCGATTCTTCTTGTAACTTATCGGGAGATTCTAATGACTAAGTTTTCTGAAGAGAGCACGGCTCGAAGGAGAAGATAAATACTTTTTCTTACTGTGTTTTACTCCTAAATGTTACAGGTAATGCTCAGCCTCGTAGTTGGAATCAGAATAAACATGGAAGAAATTTGTGGGGTTATATACCCCGATTCTACAACATCATCATTATTAAATGTTGAAGAGGCTGCATTATTTTTGCACAATATTTGAAAATAAAGTAAATCTTTTAGCTGTGGTAAGGTTTAAACGAGTAAACAAGATATTTGAAGATGAAGCCATATTTTTATCTTAAATTGCGTATTTTCAGATCTGATGTTATCATGATCTGCCAAGTTAACTAAAAGTGGAAATTGAACTATGCATCTTTACACTAAAATATGCATATGAGTAAAAATTAAAGGTTTGAGATTTACAATTAAATGCTTAGGCAAGACATGACTTCATCTTTTATAACGAAGAAAGAATGTATACAAAACATGACATGGCAAAAGTTACTCAGGATTCATTATTAAGCTAAATCTAAAAAAATGATTATGAGATTTTAAAAAAACAACAGGTCATCAATTATTTGGCAAAGTAGAAAGCACATCAAAATTTATTCCAACGGAAAAATAATAATAAAAAAAATAACAACAGTATCGCCGATTCTACATTCCTTATGGCGACATAATGTCGGGTCGGACATTGAGTACATTGTAATTTTGGTCTACTGTAACTATGATTATAATTACCAATTAATTCATTTATTATCGTTAACTACAATTCCATTAAAGTACATTGACTACGTCATTTAGTTCATTGCATCATTAAGTACAGTTTCATTAAAGTACATTACGTTATATTAAATTAAAGTATTACAGTTAATTACAATTAAACAGTTACTCTAACTTTGTTTTTTTTTTTACAGTGTTTCATATTAATAGACAATTATGATGTTAGAAATATAATACAAAGTACATGGGCACATACGGTATGGATTTATATACAACATAATATGTTATAATATGTTATAACATGTTATAAATTTGAAATCAGAGGGAGAGGAGATATTTTTATCTTTGAAGCGTTCACTTATGCATATTTCGCGGAATTTGATAACTTTAACCTCAGCGTTTTCGAGTTCATCTCGGGAGGTGATATAATTAAAAATAAAAATGAAAAAAATAATACGAGAACGTATTTATGCGTTTTCGAACGAATGCATGAAGTTTTGCATTTCATAGATTGACACGAGTAAAAATGAATATTTAATAAAATTTATATAGGATAATGATCAAGGGAAATTAATGACGTATAGATGAATATGGTTGAATAATAATATTTATACTACATAACACCACAACATTATTATTAAAGAATTTACCATACATTGAATACGGAAGATGTCCAAATACTAAGCACATGATTCAGTGTACAAGGTATGGGAAACGTAAAGAGAATTAAGTTATTTTATGACGTCATAGTGTATAAGTCATTATTAGAAAAGATGAATTAGAGAAATACAGTAATGAATAAAGAAGTACAAATCGAAATTCTATCCAAAACTCGCTTAGGCGATTTTGGTTTCTCATGTAAAAATGAATATGGATTATTCATTGTTCATTTTTACATATATATATATATATATATAAATATATATATATATATATATATATATATATATGCATATATATATATATATATATATATATTATATAATATATATATATATATATATATATATATAATATATTTTGGATATTTTGGATAATATTGGCGTTAGTGAAGGGGAAGTAATGCGCTATATTGATAAAATGAAAACGCGTAAATCACCGGGTCGGATTCCATATATCCCATACAACTAAAAGAATTAAAAGATAGCATTGTTGTGCCGCTAACAAAGATTTTTAATGCGTCTATTTCTGAGGGGTGCGTACCAGATAATTTCAAGTTAGCAAACGTAACACCTATCTTTAAGAAAGGCGATAAAGGTGCGGCGGGAAATTATAGGCCAATCAGTTTAACGTCTGTTGTAGGTAAGCTACTGGAATCAATAATTAGGGATCGTATAGTCGAACACTTAGAAGTGCAGAATCTGGTTAGAAATACGCAGCACGGTTTTAGGCGAAACAAATCTTGCTTAACTAATCTTTTAGAATTTTCCGAAAGCGTGGTCAACGTTTACGATAGACATCGGGCGGTTGATGTAGTGTATTTAGATTTTCAAAAAGCGTTTGACACCGTGCCGCACAAAAGACTGATTGAAAAAACTAAGGCTCATGGAATCAGGGGTGTAGTAATAAATTGGCTAGAAGAATGGTTGCGAGGCAGGAAACAGAGGGTGGTCGTTGATGGAGCGGAGTCGTGTTGGGCTAATGTAGCGAGTGGCTTCCTCAGGGTTCTCTATTGGGCCCCTTGCTTTTTCTTATATATATTAACGATTTGGATGTAGGCCTAGTCAGTACAGTTTCAAAGTTTGCGGATGACACGAAGCTGGGTGGTAGGGCGATTAATGACGTAGATAGAGGTAAAATTCAGGAAGATCTGAATAAAATCGTTGATTGGTCAGTCACATGGCAAATGAGATTTAACGTGGATAAGTGCAAAATTATGCATATAGGTTCGCGTAACGGTAATTTTGCGTATAGTATGTCAGGGAAAGATTTAACAAGCGTAGAGCAGGAAAAAGATTTAGGAGTTATAGTCACTGGTGATTTAAAAGTAGCGAAACAAAGTACAGCGGCGGTCAATAAGGCGAACAAAGTGTTAGGTTTTATAGCTCGAAATTTTGACTACAAATCGCGCGATATTATAGTTCCTCTTTATAAATCATTAGTTAGACCCCATTTGGAGTACGCGGTCCAATTTTGGAATCCGCATATGCGCAAAGATATAGACAAAATCGAAAGAGTTCAAAGACGAGCAACTAAGATGATTCCGCCTCTTAGGTCAAAGTCGTACGAGGATAGGCTTAAAGAGTTAAAATTGACTACACTCGAGACTAGGAGGTTAAGGGGTGATCTAATCCAGGTTTTCAAAATTATGAATGGGTTTGATAACGTAGATAGAGATAGCTTTTTCGAAATATCTCAATATAATAGGACTAGAAATAACGGGTGTAAGTTGACAAGTAGAAGGTTCGAGACAGCAGTTGCGAAAAACTTTTTTACGCATAGAATAGTAAATAGCTGGAATAGTTTGCCGGTAGAAGTAATTAGTAGCACGTCTATAAACATGTTTAAGAATCGATTGGACGCGCATGTTGATAGAAAGGGTATAGTTTAAGGTAGTAAAATTAAGGCTTTGTGGGGATAGATCCCACAGCTCAACACAAGTGTTGTGGGATATAGGGAGGCAGCGTCTTGGGTTAGGGGATACTCTCTGTCCTTACACACCCCATTTAAAGAGATTCCTCTGCCGAGCGGTGCCCCCCATAGTACTGTGAGGTATTGAAAAACTCATGATCTTCACTTGCCCCACAAACACCTTTAAATGGGAGACCCATAATGGGTGCACACACATTTCTACATTACTGTACAGTTTTACAGCCACACCTACACTTTTCCTCGTAAGGTATATATTGTAATGTATATGGTTGTAAATTTGACTTGGTCCACAATCGATATGAACCGTGACTTGATGGATACCGTAATGAAATTGACTGGATTCTTTGGATCTGATATATTTGCATGTCCGTTATATAATAGATATAGAGTGTAACATATTTGTGGATAGTAGTCTATTATGACTTGATCCTCTGGATCGAGAGATTCTATCTTTAGTTTTAAATCGATAATTAATTATTTTTAAATTGATAATGTATATGTGTAAATTTTGACTTGGTCCGCAATCGATATGGACCGTGACTTGATGGATACCGTAATGAAATTGACTGGATTCTTTGGATCTGATATATTTGCATGTCCGTTATAAATAGATATAGAATGTAACATATTTGTGGATAGTAGTCTATTATGACGCTCCTCTGGACCGAGAGATTCTGTCTTTAGTTTTAAACCGATAATTAATTATTTTTAAATTGATAATTATTTAGTTTCGTAAAAATTGGTCGTTGCCAATTTACCCGCAGTTTTTAAATAAGTTTCTTATGTTCTTGTGGTTCGGAACCCAGGTAAAATTGTAGGTCCCCTCCTGGATGGTAAAAGTTACAAATAACAAGTGGAGAGAAAGGAAAAAACAGCTTAAGTTAGTGCGTTGGTTGCGTTTAAAAGGTGTTGGTTGGTTAGGAAGTATGTAATTTTATCGAGGAAAGGCTATCGTTTAGTTCAGGATTTAATTTCTTGATAAAAAGGGATTCTAAAATTTTAAGATCAAGTGAATTAGGAGCAGACGACAAAATCGCAAAGGAGTCCTGGGGGCACGGGTGGTCATGGGTCTCTGAATTGCCGAATAGCAGAGGATTCAGGAGTGGAAAGAGGGCGAGAAGTTCGATAAGAAAAACCAAATGCTTCGAAATCCTAAGTTTTAACTGTAGGGCAGTCTGCCCCACATAACGACTTTGGCAGGTCGCACATGTATATAAATAAATAACAAAGGATCTCAAAAGCACGGGGAGGTGATCTTTATGGCGAAAAAAGGATTGCAGAGAATTAGAATTAGAATTAATGATTATAAAGTCGCATTGAGGGAAGTGTCTGTCCAAAATAGAGTGGACATCTTTATTAAGTTGAAAAGTTAGTTGGTCTAAAAATGGAAGCTTAAGATAAACCTTCTGTTTCGGAAGTGTGGAGTGAATTATTTTAGGTGAATATAGGTTATTTAAAAATTTAGAAATTAAAGCCTCAAAAGTCAAAGTACAATAAAAAATTATAGTTGAAAAATCTCTTAAGATACTGAATTTCTAAGTCAAATAAAGACCAACTTGAACAAAGGTGATAGGCTCTAAAAATACGACTTTTAATACAAGCCAGCTTAAAACTAAGTGGAATATTGCTGAAAAAATGAGTACCGAGTTGGGTAGTAGTTGGTTTTCTGTATACTTGTGTTGAGAAGCCTGTACTGTGTTATTTATGGTAACATCAAGAAACGAAATTTTATTGTATTGTTCTACTTCCATAGAGAATTTAATATTAGGATGCTTAGATTATGTAATATTTAAAAATAAAGGGGCATGATCTTTATGCTTAAAAATGACAAAACAATCATCTACATAACGTTTAAATAAAATAGGTTTAAAATCAAGCGGGCAATCCCTCAGCACTTTTCCTCGTGAAAACAAAGAAAACTGTTAGCAAAGGACGGACCAAGGGGCGAACCCATTGCCATTCCCTCGTGCTGGTGGAAAAGTTCCTTATTAAAAAAAGAATATAGTATCCTGGACTGATAACTTTAAAAGTTTTGAAAACAATTGCCTGCTTAATCCCAAAATGTCATTAGTAGAACCAAACAAAGAATTTATAATAATATCACAAGTTTCTAAAACAGGTACATTGGTAAACAAAGACTGAACATAAAAGGAAGCCATGAACAAATCCTTAAACTTCAACTTGGTGACACAATAACAAATTCAAATGAATCTTGCAAGTGAAATGAGAACGTGTGAGAGGTCTATAATTGGGACCAAAAATTTTGCGAGGTTATAACTTGGTGTGTTTATGGCTGCTAGAATGGGACGAAGCGGAACACCAGGTTTATGGGTCTTAGGTAGGCATAAACAACCCCTGGGCTAGTACCAGAAGCAAAAAGCTTATCGTAATAATAGGTCAATCAAAAAGCCCACGACTTTGATGGGAGAACGCAAAAAGTTGTTGATTCTGTCCTCCAGTTTCACAATATATTTAAATGGATCAGTCTGCAGTTTCAAAAACTTAGTAGAATCAGAAAGTAAATTATACATTTTATTTAAATAGTCTTGTCTGTCTAAGACAACAACACCTTTACCTTATCAGGCTTACAAATAATTACATTCTTATCCTCCCCAGTTCGTGAGAACTTTAAAATCACTAAAACTAAAAAACAGGACAAAAAGCTTAAACCATCAAACTATATGTAGAACGTTTGCCAAAAGTTTAATATCCCCACTGGACAGAGTGCTGAAGGAAAGCGGGAAAAAGACTAATTTGATGGCAAAGTTTTTCAAAACATAAAAAATAACGACAAAAGTCAAGCTTAAAAATGGGAAGTTTAAAATCCAATCCCAAGGATAAAATTCTTTTTTCTTCAGTTGATAAAACCTTATTGGAAAAGTTAGAAATAAATTTCATCTCTGTTAAGATTAAAATCAAAAAATTTAAACCTAACTGTTGAAGCTTAGAATTTTGACGAGTAATGAGTAGACATAAAATTTTTATACATACCTCGAAATATAACTATTTAAAATAATAAAAATCAAGGCGGAGACACATTAGACTTAAAATGGTGTGACAATATGAACAATTGATTACCCAATTTTAAAACAAGTTTACGTTTTGAGGCTAATTCGAGGGAAAGAAGTTTACTAGTCCAAGAATGATAGAGTTCACTATGCATCAAAGATTTCTTATATAGTTTAAAGCGAATAAATTGGGGCACATAACCGTAACCTTTGCAAATTGTTTAGAAACGAGCGTCCAATTTTGCCTTCTCCAGCTTCTTTGAAACCCCTTCAAGGGCACGGAATCGTCGTACAGTGCTTCATTATATCTTTTACGAAGAGTAGTTACGATAGAA
>JAJOZX010015963.1:0-12500 GCA_023014485.1 Bathynomus jamesi
TAATAATATTTTTTGCCTTGCTTGATATGACATTTAGTTTTATCTTTTCTTCCATCGAAATATAGAGCTTTTAAGTGTTCCTCATTATCTTCTTATTGCATTTTACGCCGTATTTTCGTCCTTTCTCTTCTAATTTTACTACTGTCAATTACGAGGGAGGTATCCTCATTTCCTATTAGACGAACATCTTGCATGGCAGCAGATGCCAAAGATGCACCTGCCCTGTCAGATATGCCGTATCTATCACAAACTTGTGCAACATTTCCTAAATTAATTCTCATTTGTTGATGCTAGTTAGACGGTCTAGTATCATCAACAGCTCTTGTTTGGGTTGGGTTTGATTCTTTCCCTGAGCAAGCTGAAATGTCACCCTCCGAATCAGAAGAATCAAGGCCTAGGCCTACAGCATCATCGTTAGTTGAAATGCTTTTGCTAATTCGAGAAAGTTCCACTTCTTTTCGTTTTATATTCTTTTCAAGTTTTTCAGTTGTTATTTTAGCTATGTTCCCAATTGCCATTTTTCTATCTCCTCTTTGATCAGTGGGAAATTTTTGCTCAATGCGAGGAACCTTTTAAGTTTTATCACAGTGACATGAATCAAACTCACATTTGCAGCTAGCAATAACAAATAAATTTTTATCTTTTTCTCTGAACAACTGTAATTTGTTTTGATAATTTGGGTTTCCTTTTCTTCCTTTGTATGGCTTTATCAACACCATATATTATTATGATAGGAACAAATAAGCTGCAAAACTCTTTTGTGAGAAGCTGTGGGAATTGAGGCCTTTACCCAAATATTTTCAATATCTAAAGCGACTTTCTGATACGTCAGAGATTGCAGGATCTTTGTTATTGTTAGTGAACTTTATGTCAGCTTTTACCCATAAATAATGTCTAAACATTTCTTCAGAAGTTGGAAGCCTATTGCTATTTAGTTCTTTAGCAGCAGCAAAAACTGGGCATATACTACACTGCCTTGTCTTTACTTTTTTGTCCATTTTAATATTTCTGAAAAAATAGAATTAATGGAGTTAAATCAGAGAATTACAAGAAATAAATATTTATGCATGCAAAAACGGTTAAGTAGTTATAGTAATAGGCTAAGCTAAACTGTTACACATCTCGTCACTGCACGCACTTTAGGAAGACTGAGTGACTGAGGCTCAAAATGTGACGGTTTTTCAAGGTCATTGGGGAGCCTCTTACTGAAACAGCAGCTAGTTCAAATTTACAACTTTTCCTATGTATTACAAATTGATATTCTAAAATTCATATTTTCGCTCCACCCTAATATATATATATATATATATATATATATATATCAGTCAGCCTTTTATGCTCGTCAGCGTTGATGTTTTGCGTGAGTGTTTTGGAATATCCAGCGGAGTGAGGTTTGGCCCTAATTCCCTACATCGATGTTTGATGTACATACTAATGACACACGATTCGTGACTGATTCATGAGTTGAATGTAGTATAAGCGATGTGAAGATGGGTGCTTTGGTCTAGGGCTCTAATACAGGGCTATCAGTTCCTTCTCTTAAGGATTTGGCATATCTTCTAAAAGCTGACGAATTACGCTTGCAGAACCGTAGTGCTCATTCAACGTTGCAAAGCTAAGGACTTGCATCTCTGTACCAGGAGCTCTATTCATTCTTCCAGTATCAGCCCCAAAATGAGAATTGAAACACTAGAATATGTACAAGAATTTAAATATCTAGGGTCGAGCCATCATCAGCTCTTTAGGTAACGAGCCACGTATAAGAAGTTTGCGTGGAGTTAAAGTTGCTCTCCTTCAAACATGCACAAATATTTACGGACATCGGTACTGAGTGATGTGTATAAAAAATGTACCTTTAGATTCCTACATGCGTTGTCCGATCTTACAAGTGATTGTTAACCCCATTAGGGTGGGGTGAAACGGAATTCTTTGTGGAATATTTATTTGCTTCACCTATAATTTGCTGTATTGGGTTCTATAGATGACAAAGTGATATAAAAGAAAAATCAATTTTGCCCTACTAGCGCTTTTTTGAGAAAAACAAAATGGCCGCTAATCAATCATATAAATGCTTATAACTTGAAAAATATGCATCTAATTAAAAGACTATAGAATAAAAATGATTCAAAATAAAAAAATACATTAGAAAGTGCCCTTTTATAAATTATTTTCTCAATTTTAAATTTTATCAAAATTTACCTCGGTAAATGATATCACAAGTAAATCACTTTTTTCTAAATAAATCAAAAATTCTTTGATGACCGAAGTATATTACTTTGATAATAGTTAATAACCTTATATAATTTTGAATATTCAAACTATAATCTACAACAACACTAATCAACGAGAGAAATTATTGACATTTTATTACCACAATTGCAGAAACATATAATCAATACACTTCCAAAAAGATCCCTTTTCAAAAATCGTGAAGTGTTTGCTTTTATGAAATTTTGGTGAATTATTTCTGTCTCTAATTAAAAGCTAATTGTCAAAAAGTGAAGTCATTTCTTTCTTGGCTTCCATACATGGCAGCAATGAACGAGACCTAATTCTTGCTCTTATAAATCCATCACGGGATTCTTGGGAATATACAGATGAGGCCGCATCGGTGACAAGTTTTATTGCCCTCTCGACATTTTGTGAATGAAGTGGATAATTGGGTAGGCACCGTTTTTTAACCCTAAGTGCATTGAATTCAATATTTGTGAGCGCCATAGTGAGGGGAGGTTCAGTCAGCATTTCTTTTGACCAGTAAATAATATCATCCCATGCGTTTGCGTTGAAATTTATCTCAGGAACCTTAAATTCTCTGATTTTGGACACATTTTCCGTCTTTGTTCTAATGTTCATGATGAAATCAACTGCTCTGTTTCGTTTTTGTTCTGATGTATCTGATAACATTGCTATCAGAACATTTTCGCAATGA
The DNA here is from genome assembly GCA_023014485.1 of Bathynomus jamesi. Taxonomy (NCBI): domain Eukaryota; kingdom Metazoa; phylum Arthropoda; class Malacostraca; order Isopoda; family Cirolanidae; genus Bathynomus; species Bathynomus jamesi. The sequence goes on from JAJOZX010015963.1 coordinate 2,930, forward strand.
GCAAAATATGCGTTTCTGGCAATGTAAGGCTTCACTGCATTCTGAACATCCTTTGAAAGAAGTTGAAATCTTTTAATTGCTCCAAATATGTGAGGTGGTCCATTCCATATATATGGTCTACTCTTGATATCGAACCAGCTTGGTCCATAATTTGTAACAATGAAGAAAATCATTGAATAAAGAGCCAATGAAGGAGTTTTCTCTGCAATGTATAGGCGGCACACACGATTTGCTAATGTCAGCCACGAGAATGGTTCAGTGGTCCGGGTTTTGTATTTTCCAAATCTTTTGAGACATTCCCACTTCTTAGAGCCACAATAATTTTGTACAAATACTGTTAAACTTGGCTCAGATCATCGATAACCTCTTCTGATATGTGTGTTAAATCAATGCCTCCTCTAATTGGTTTGAAATTGACAGCAAGCATTTTTTCACATTCTTTCAGTGCTACTCCGATTTTTCCAGTGAAACATGTTGGACCTTTTGTTTTACCATCAAAATGTTCAAATAAGTATTGAAGGGGAAGTTAATTTGTATGCAGCATACAAATGCTCCATTGTAACGGTTTCCTTAGTTTTTCTTCTATGAGGTGGATGATCCCACCCTTGGCACCTGTGCTGGTATTTGTACTGTCACATCCTATGAGAGGAATGCTCTCATTAATAGCTGACTCTTGAAAGAATGAGAACAAATTATCAGCTATATCTTGAGCTTTACCAGAAGAAGGAACTACATGGGTTAAATATTCATTTCCTGGCTCAGACACCAAAACATAGTGTTCCTCTCTAATGGAGTCTCCGTACCATTTGTTTCCTTTCTTCACCTTCACCAAAGTCTTGTCCTTTCTTCCGTCAAAAAATATAACAGATATGACAGCAGGATTAGCTTTACTCTCCATCACCAAACTTTTTCTCATTTTCTGTCTTTCCCGTCGGATTTTGTTCTTGTCAATCAAAAGCGTACTATCTTCTTTAGTGATTGCTCCATAATCAACTAAAGAAGCTGAAGCCAAAGCAGCTGCTGCTCGATCTGAAATTCCAAATCTATCGGCTTCCATCGCTACAGTAGGCAATGGAAGTCTCATTTGACCTTGTATGGCAACTGACTCATAGTCTGATTCACTCTGATGTGGGTCTAATTCATATTGTGTGGAAGTACTCTCTACATCTGAAAAACACACTATTTCGGTTAAAATATGAGAATCTTTAATTTCTCTTCTTCTTTTAACCATTCCTTCTTCTGTCCGCAATTTCCTAGACTGCATTTTTTAATTCTTTTTGTCGCTGATCCTGTAAAAACAGAAGCTCTTCTTTTGGTACCTTCAGTTCTCTTCGACAGGTGCATCTTATGTGAACATCTTTGTAGCTCTCAGGACAGCCAAAGTTTTGATGGGAGATAAAAGGGCATTTACAGGCACTGATATCGAATAATTCTTCCAAGGTGTCATTAAAATTTTCTCTCATTTTGACACTACTTTTTGATCTATCTACTAAGATCGTTTGCTTTGCCGATGAACCGCTTTAATTTGATATGAACTGATTTGTTAGCTGTTGCAGGAATTGAAGCTTTTCTCCAAATACAGAGTATATCTTCAGTAATTTTGTTGAAAATATCAGTTATATGTGAAGTCACTGAAGTGGTTTCTTTCAAAAGAACATGGTATTGGCCCACCTGTTTATTTGTTGGCAATGTTATAAGAGGAAGCTCTTGTGCGGTTCCAAATATAAAATGTGGTTTTGATTGACTCCTTGTAGCTCTAATGTTTGAAGCAGAAGCCATATTTGTTACTAATTATCAGAAATTACCCATTGCAAATCCAACAAAAACCTGAAAAATAAAAATTTTAATTAAACATCTCAAATATTAATATGAGGTAGAAAATGTGAAATAAACAATTTTTGCTTCAGCAAACTTTTTTGTAAAAAGAATACTTTTCGAGTTATGAAGCGTATAATGACCGGCTGGCGGCCATTTTTTTGGAGGGGAAACTGGGGTACTTAGGATGAATTAAAAATTTTAATTCTCATATTCTTTTTTATCACCCTTCAATCCACCTTATTACCAGTGAAGCAATAGTTGAAAAAAATTTTCACCCCACCCTAATATATATATATGATATATCTTACTAAAGTAAGTTTACTTACATTTCCTCGATGTTGGACCAACGATGACTTGGGGCCGGAGCTGAATGAGGCGGTACAAACGTGTCAAGTAAATTTTGAGCGACGTCCATATTTTGATTTTTTGAGTTCCCCCAAAGTTTCCTATAAATAATGTATTTAAAACAATATAGTACTCTGTGACATGGAGAACTACATCATGTGATATAGTAATATAATTATATTAAAACAGAGTATTTATTGTTGGCTATATTATTTATTTTACAGTTCTTATTTTTATCTTTTTAGTACTAATGACGACAATTAAAACTGCTCTAAACGTTTCCCTATATTATTCAACATGTGTCCAGTGGCGGTCCTAGCTTACATGACGCCCTGGGCGAACCTCACCTTCAGCGCACCCCCCCCTGTTCGCCAACACACACACATTCGAATCCCCCCAAAATAAAGGACAGACATAACTCTTTCACAAAATAACTTTTTATTGGACTAATTGTTGGAACTTCAGAACCAAAACAAAGACTCAAATTTCTGAATTTTACAAATCCTTCATCACGTAAATAGAATAACTCACTTAAGAGAATGTAATTATGATACTATGAACAGGAAAAATACAAATTAAATTGCACAACTGCCATAAATAAACTATTTTTATTTATTTCTTTATTTATTTATTTTTATTTTTTTTGCAGGCGCTCATGCCGCCCCTCCACAAATGCCGCCCTGTGCAGCTGCCCATATTGCCCATATGAGGAACCGCCACTGCATGTGTCATTCTCTTATTTTCCTTATTTCTCACAACTACTCTAGAGTAATGTATTCCTCAAAGCCTATCCTGAGAAAGAATGATTAACAGTTAACATACTAAAAAAGTTTAAAAATACTCACAAAACTGGTAAGGCAGAGATGTATTAGCCAAACTTCTGCTGTAGAGTTCGCATGAAGAATGAAGTTTTCGGCCAGGTTTCCGGGTTTATATAACAATTCCTGACTCTATACAGCAGTGCACAATTAGCTTCCACATTTCACCATAATTTCAATTCGATGTGTACAATTCCTTGCACTGCATATTTTGACTAATAACTAGCAGCAGATTTCATAGTTTGTTAATGAGAAAAAACGCATGATTTTTATATTTATATCCAGGTATCTTTGCAGCAACAAATAAGCATATCCAGTAACTTATATTTGTTGCGTTTTGAAACGTATTATAATGTTATGGAAATTTTACAATCCTTTTCCCATTTGCATAATTACGGCAAGCGGTTGAAAATGTGGAATAATAAACTAATGAAGAGAAATTATATTAATTAACGATGTTAGCATCGTTGATTAATATAATTGCTCATTGCTTACAAGTAATGTTTTAAACTTATAGAAAGAATGTAAACAAACATGTTTAATTTAGATTCACCCAATAAAACAAAATTCTGGAATTTTGTTTTAAAGGGAAGTTTGTTTTATTATTCGTTTTGTTTATTAAACACGTATTGCAAATGTGTTTAGAAAACGGCTTTTGCAGCACTTAGGGTAATGCTGATAAATTGAATCTGATGGTTTTATAATCATTAACAAATATCATATCATGCGTATTTCTACAATTTTAAAATAAACACATGTTTATAGAGATTATAGTCTTCGTTTTGCTTCGGTGGGGAATATTATATTTCCTGTTTAATGGTCTACACATTCTGGATTATAAAACTGCTTCTGTTTTTAAATTCACCGCATAATTGAAATCGTGTTACAAGCGGCGAATTGTAAAGAATATTGTTTTAACTATTCGTCAAAACATAATAAATTAACTACATTAGAAATAAATTACCGATTTCTTTCTGAATTTCTGAGTAAAAATATTTATTTAAAATATATTCTTCAATGTGACATGAACATGAAAAAGTGTTTTGAAATAAAATTTTTACATTTGATTCACTATAAAAAATTGCTTGATTACAGCTGATATCTCTGAATATGAATAGAAAATAATAGCTAGTAGTTAATTTATGGTCAGTAATTAATTATGGTAAAAATAGTAATAATAACTATTTCTCGTTACATATAAACACTAGAGAAACTCATATGTTGAAAAAAAAATTATTAATTAGTTTGGAAAATAATATCCGGATACATTTTATTTAGCAAGATTGCGGATCGAGTTGCAAATTGTGTTTATCGTATTTAATGTGTGTAGAAGAATTATACAATTATTTTGAATAATAATGAGTAAGCTCATCAAATATATACACATAATAACGATAAACTAATAATAATAATAATAATAATAATAATAATGTTTAATCGGGTAATTGAAAGTAAATAACAGATATGGTGGTTAAACGCTTATTTGTCAGTTGATCTGCATAATAGTGTAGAAAAAATGAATTTTAATTAGGAAAGACAAAAGTTATCTCTGTAATAAAAATAAAATGTAATTTATTTTAATTTTATTTAATATTTTTTATTTAATTTCATATAATACAAATATTAATTCAGAATTTGAAAAGTAAATAGACAGCTATTTGCCTGATTTTTGCTTTTCCTAACTACTGTATTTAACCTAGAAAAACAGTAAGTGATATCCGTGTGGTTATATGGAATAATGCTAAGTAAAGTAACCATCGGAATATAATAACGTTTGCTGTCTTGTTGTGCAATGTGTTTTTAGCCTTTTCGTGAGTAAGATAAGAAAATTTTACTCAATTTTTCTTTCTGTTGTATGAGAAACGCCGCTACCCCTGCACATTTCTTGAATGCAGGTAGAAGTGACGTAATTGAAGATAAAACTAACGGGGCCCGCGAAACCGGATACGGCGGAACGAGCCGGACGCTGCGTATAAAGATCCATGAAATTTTTTTCCTACTCACATCAACTTTAGATTAGTCTAACGTATCCCCGGCCTCGGGAATGTTTGGTTGTTTGTTTTGCTTTTTTTTCATTGTTTCTTTCTAGTTTTAAACGTACAAATATCTCTTATGAAAGACCGTGGAGGCTCATAAAGGAACCCAAGGAGGAAATTCTGAAATTTCTCCATTCTGCTTGTTTTCTTGTTTTTTGTTTTCCTTTTTTCTTTCTTGTTTTTTGTTTTGTTTTTTGTTTTAAACCTAAAAATATCTCTCATGAAAGACCGTGAAGCCCCATAGAGGAAGGTGAGGAACGCGAGAAAGAAATTCTCTTCAAATTGATCCAGTTCTGTCGGACCAAATGCAGGCATACTATTGAGCTTATCTGGACCGGGAGTTTTCATCGGACAAATAATTTGTTTCTATAAAATTTAAAATACGCGTTCCATTTTAACGTTAAGTGCTTTTAATTTCAGCATTCCACCATTTAGGTTTAACAGACTTCGCCACTCTCATTTTACGTAATGGGATATTACTTGATTCTAAACGTATAAAATAATTATAAAAAGAAGTCCAAGTCCCATTAATATCATCGTGCGATAGAGACTTATCCCAGTTATGGGCCGAAAGTTGCAGTTTTATGTCACGAAATTTAGCTCTTTTAAAATCCAAAACGCATTCCAGGCTCTCCAAATTATGAACATTAATTTTAATTTCAAATGTTTGCCCATTATTACTGGTGGAGAAGTAGTTTGCTGCAGAGGTATTATCAATTAAGTCTTGATCTGTACTCAAAACTAAATCTAGAATATTCCTTTCTCTAGTGGGTTCCTTGACCATTTGAAAGAGTGAACTTTCGAGCAAACCTTCGCACAGTCGACGACCGAAATTACAATGTAAAGGACCACCCCAATCCCTGCAAGATAAATTAAAATCTCCGATAATTATTATATCATATTCGCTACTTAGATAAAAATTTACTCCTGAAGCCTATCGTCACAATCGAGAGGCCTAATACTAAACGTATAATTAATTTCTTTCGTTAATTTCAACAAACGTCGCATTTATCAGTTTCTGCAATGTTTTATGCTATGGGTTTTAAGTGTGACCGAACGTATAGTGGGGATAAGATATTCTCCTAGAAAATCTCTACTCTCTGTATTTAACCAAGATTCAGTAATTGCTTCAACATGATTCATCTTTCATTATATATATATATATATATATATATATATATATATATATATATATATATATATATATATATATATACATACATATATATACAGGGTGTCCCAAAACAATGTATACACACTTTAAATACTTATAAAGGCAGTGTTTATTAAAATACATTTCATTTTCAAAATGTAATAGAATCTACAGACATTATTTAATTGTTTTGTCAACGACTGTTTTCAAACTGAAGTCCGTTCTGGTCCAGGCACTGCTGATAACGCGAAGCAATGGAATCGCAAACATCACGAAACATTTCGTTTGGTATTTGTGTGCATTCTCGTTCAATGGCTGCTCTCAATTCAGCGACTGTTGCAGGTTTTATAGCGTAGACTTTGTCTTTAAGTATCTCCATAAAAAAAGTCTAGTGGTGTGAGGTCTGGTGAACGCGGAGGGTATTCTACGAAAACCCCTTCGTCCAATCCACATCCACCATCGTGCCAAGTACCACTCGCAATACTCCACTCTTCGGTCCGGATCATCTTCATTAATAGCATGGACTAATCTTGGAATGTAACTTTTCCATTGACAGCGCTTCAAAATGCGTTGGACAGACGATTCTGAAATTCCTACCTCACGACTCGCTTGCCGCACAGATTTTCTTCGACTTTGGTGATACGTTTCCAGTACTCTTTCTTGCTTTGTGGGGCTTGTCGATGTCCGTGGTCTTCCGGAACGCTCTTGTGGACATTCTGAACAGTTCCATCGGCTTCAAACTTATCTCTAATTCGAGTGATGGTAAGTCGCGTTGGTGGATCTGTTTGAAACTCCCTCCTAAACTGTCTTTGCACTTCAACTGCGTTTTCACACTTCCAGTAGCATTTTAGAATGAATTTCCTTTGTTCAAAGCTTAGTCTGACTGCCATTATTAATTATAATGGGTTTAACTTGGAAAGAAAGAAACATCAATTGAGCTATCAGCTGTTAAGTGTGTATACATTTTTTTGGGACGCCCTGTATATATATATATATATATATATATATATATATATATATACATATACACACACATACATATACAGTAAACCTTCGTCCAACGCGTGTTTGTCCAGCGCGAATTTGCTTATACACGGAAAAATAAATGCGAACAATTATTTGCCGAAAGCGGAAAATTTGATTATATACAGTCCGCCAAACACGCTCTAATACAGTAGTACTGTACGCGTGCCAATGCGCGCTCTAGTGTTTTCTCCTACACTCTCCAACACTCCCGCATCTCCCTCCCTCTCGCGTTGGACGCGTTAAGTCGTATTTTGCTGTTGTTTTGCTATTACCCTTAGACAGCAGTATGGCATCAAAACGTAAAGCATCTGCAAGTGATAGTGAATAGAAGAAAAGTCGTAAGATTATGACATTAGCCGAAAAAAATAAAGATTCTAGATAAGTTGCGTGGTGGTATGAGCATAACATCACTTGGCCGCGAGTATCACGTGAATGAGTCTATCATACGCACCATGCAAAAGAGTGAAGAAAAGATACGTGCTATTTTCATTTAATATATTTTTATTTATCATATGTAAATATCATTATGTTTATGATTTTTTTATGTTCTTATTTCATATACAATATAGGTAGGAAAATTCATTTATGTGTGAATAAAAAATCTACATATCTAAGTATTAATGGGAGACTTTATGCGGCCGCGTTCACGTATCCCCATTTATCCCATAAGGTATTAAGTTTGTCCAACGCGGATTTACCTAACGCGCCGTTCTCGAGGAACCTAATCCCCGCGTTGGACGAGGGTTTACTGTATATAACATATGTTAACCCTGCGTCTATGGCTTTGGGTGGTTCGAGGTTTTCAGGGGTTTTGGTTAGGTGGCAGCAACGGATTTCTCGCTCTGTAATAGCTGGTACCGTGTCGGGACTCGGAATACCTCTTTGATCTACACTCCGATTTATTCTTTTAACGGATCGGAGGATTCTGTGAACATTTACTTGGTTATTGGTGATTCCCCGATTCTTCTTGTAGCGTATTGGAGAAATTATTTATTTTATTTTAAAACTAAGTTCTCTGGAGAAGACAGGGCTGAAAGGAGAAGACAATGATATCCTCTTACTGTAATTCACTGCTCTAGGTCAGATCAGACAGAAGCTAATAAATGTTAAAAGTTACAGTAGTTTATATATTATCCAAGCTAGTGACGTTATTATTATTTGATTTGTCTAGTTTTTATGATTCTCAATAGACTGAATTCTTTTTCAAAATATTTGAAGATAAAGGCAAATTTTTTCTGTAACATCATATTTTCAGATAAGCAAGATATTCGAAGATGAATGTACATTTTTCTCTTGAAGAAGAGATTGGTAGATCTGATGTTATCATGATTTTCCGAGTCAACTAAAAATGGAAATTGAAATTTGCATTTTATTAGAAATTAAAATTAAACATGCATATGAGCCAAAATTAAATGCTTAAAATTTAAAATTAAGTTTTAATTTAGAGTTTCGGCAGGATATAACGTTATCTTTCACAACTAGAAGAAAATGTACATACATAAAAAAAATGAACATTGAAGAATTTAACAAGATTATATGATTAAATGAGAGAATAATTAGGTAATCATAAAAGAAATGAGTCATGAAGTATGAGAAGATATTACTGAAACGGAAATTACTTTAGAAAAAATTAAATGATGAAGCAAAATTATTTTTTAATTAATTTATTCTCCAAGCTCTGCATGAATATCATGTACAGTTGCATGTCATGGAACAAGGAACTCTTCTGGAAAAATCAAATCCACTATAGTCCGAATAAGTAATGGTAAATGACAAACACTATAGTTTTTCTTTTTCATGATGCAAGTGACCCGTTGCTCACGTCAGGCTAACATCATGAAAAAAAAAAAAACTATAGCGTTTGTCATTTACCATTATTTATTCGGACTATAGTAGATTTGATTTTCCAAGAAGAGTTCCTTGTTCCATGCACGGTCTGTGTGTATCATGAAAGAGCCTCAGGGGACCATTCTGAGTTCAATCCCATAGCGCCCGCAAAACGTTTGCACTCACCTCCTGTTTTTTAACCCTTTAAGCCCTGAAGTTTTTGTAGGGTTAAGTTATGAATGCTTGTATTTGAAACGTTAGCAATTTGTACCTTCAGTCCTTAAAGAGTTAAGATATATGAGAAAATAAAAGAAATTTGGGGTAAAATAAATTATTTTTATATTTGATTCTATTTTACTTAGTATTCTGTCATATTTCCACGGACTTTTATTACATTTTTTATTCTTTTTCGCATAGACTAAGAAAGTTTGCGACAATATTCGTTAGAAATGTTTGTAATCCAGAATTTCTTAATTACTTCAATAAGCTTTGGCGTGGAACCTGTATCTTTATTTTGGAGATGCTGCTTCATATAATTCCACATGTTT
>JAJOZX010015963.1:17500-30000 GCA_023014485.1 Bathynomus jamesi
AGATATAGAGTGTAACATATTTGTGGAAAGTAGTCTATTATGACTTGATCCTCTGGATCCAGAGATTCTATCTTTAGTTTTACATCGATAATTAATTAGATTTAAAATTGATAATTATTTAGTTTCGTAAAAATTGGTCGTTGCCAATTTACCGGCAGTTTTTACATAAATTTCTTATGTTCTTGTGGTTCGGAACCCATGTAAAATTGTAGATCCCCTCCGCCACCACGGAGGACGTACACAATACACGATTACGAACACAGTTAGGTAGACCAGCCATGAGTGGATCGTAGGTTCTTTGTTGGTCTGAAACATTATATACATATATATATATATATATATGTATGTATATATATATATATGTATATATATATATATATGTATATGTATATATATGTATATATATATTATATATATGTATATGTATATATATGTATATATATATATTATATATGTATATATATATATATATATATATATATATATATATATATATATGTATATATATATATATATATATATATATATATATATGTATATATATATGTATATATATATATATATATGTATATATATATATATGTATATATATATATATATATATATAATATATATATATATATATATATATATATATATGTATATATATATATATGTATATATATATATATAGGTATATAATATATATATAGGTATATATATATATGTATATATGTATATATATATATATATATATATGTATATATATATATATGTATAATATATATACATACATATATATATATATGTAAAAAGTGAACAATGAACAATTCCTACACCATCATTATATGAATTCATTGTCCATTTTTACATAAGAAACAAAAATCACATAAGCGAGTTTTGGATAGAATTTCGATTTGTAATAATGACTTACGCACTATGACGTCATAAAATAACTTTATTCTCTTTACGTTTCCCACTCTGTCTCTAATCTGTTCTTGTAAATCTTCCTAATAATTATTTGTACTTTACGTAAAAATTCAATAACTATGACGTGACATTTTCCCTTCATCATATATCTAGTATCCAATGTATGAAAATTCTTTAACATCATGCTAAGGACGGAACACTCTATAGAAGTCATTATTTATATGTTATGAGTATAAACATTATTATTCAACCATACTCATTCTTACATTCATGTTCTTTCTCGACCGCTATCCTTTATTAATTTTATTACTTCATTCATCTACCTATTGTCTACTTATGCCCTATCAACTTATCAGTCTATGTTTACTCGTGTCAATCATGAAATGCAAAACTTTCGCAGTTCGTTCGAGAACGCGAAAAAACGTTCTCGTATTATTTTTTTTCATTTTTATTTTTAATTATATCCTCCCGAGTTGAACTCAAAAATGCTGAGTTAAGAAGTTTTAAAATTCCACTCACGACGACAGAATCGAGCGCCTCAAAGATAAAAAATACCTCCGTTCGCTCTGATTTCAAATTTATAACATTTATAACATATTATGTTATATCATGTGTGTCATGTCTTATGTATTTGTGTTGTACTAATAACCATCTAGTATAACCATATATAAATATATAAAAACACTGTAATTAATAATAACTTGTAATGTACTTCAGTGAAACTGTAATTAAATGTAATGATTTAATTTATCATGTAAGAATGTACTTCAAAATGGAAGTGTAATTAAACAACAAGTGAATATGAATTAATTGGTAATTGTAATCGTAATTGTAATGAACCAAAATTAATACGTACTCAGTCATGTACTCAAAATTGTACTTATGTACTATTACGAAATGATATCGCCTTCATAAATGAAGACGGCGAAAAAATACAAATTAGTTTTTATTTTATTTTTTAATTTGAAATTGCAATCTTTTAAAACATCTGATCATGTGTTTAAAAAGGGGGGAAATTTAACCTTCAACTGTTCTCCCCCAAACATTTAAGTTATATTATACGTATATTTGTAAAAATACACCACTTCATCATTGTACTTCATTTAAGGCACTTCTCCATTAGACTTCATATTAGCACCTCATTAGGAGGTGGCAGAGGCCCCTTGCCTTCTTAATATTTTTAGATTCCGGCCTGAGCCATGGTCGAAAGAGGTCGAACCTCTACCCTTGTAAATTCAGAGCAATACCTGTAATTTTTAAGAAGTAAACTACAGTAAAAGAAGTTTTTATCTTTTTCCTTCGAGCCGTGCTCTCTTCAGGAACTCAGTCAAGTCGACAAGTTATAAAAGAAAAGTCGATAATTTTAGTATAAGAGAAAGGATCAGAGAATTATAAAAAGAAAAGAATGAACAGAGTGTCGACCCCATAAAGCGAGAGAAAAGAATTAGAAAGTTATAGAAGAAAAGTATATAGAAGAAATATCCGTTGCAGCCTCCTAACCAGAACCCCCCCGTCGAATCCGAACCGACTCAGGGCCATAATGGGGGGGTTAACAGCTGGCGACCCTGCCAGGATCAAAAGAAGATTTTAAGAAGAAGAGGATCTTAACATATTGGAGACCCTTTACCAGGATCTTAACAGATTTTAAGATGTTTAACAAGAAGTTGTTTAACCAGAAGATGTTTAACCAGAAGATGTTTAACAAGAAGATGTTTAACAAGAAGATGTTTAACAAGAAGATGTTTAACAAGTGGCCACTCTTTGGCCAAGATAGAAATTACCCTGCACCAGGATAACAAGATTATTTTAAGAAGATTATTTTAAGAAGAGGCCACTCTTTGGCCAAGATAGAAATTACCCTGCATCAGGATAAAACCAGTTGACCGGCGTGTCACGACTTCTAGTTCGTAACATCCACCCTTGAACCGGTGTGTCACGACTCCAAGTTCTCCACGCCTAGTTTCATCCATGAAGAAGTAGCCAGCAAGACGTCTTCAGGACACGTCTCAAGGATTTCCCCATAGAAAATTTTGTTAAGTACATTTTGTTTTCTTAAGTAATTTATAAACACTTGAAAAGTCACTATTATTAACAGTTAATATTTAGTATGGAGTCAGAATTTACAAGAAACACAGTGAACACTTCAGACACCAGTGATACATTTGTTTTTATTGAAACAGTAATTGTAACAGAGTTAATTGTAACAGAGAGTTAATTGTAACACAGAGTTAATTGTAACAGAGAGTTAATTTCAAAGAGAGTTAATTTCAAGATAGTTATTTTCACTGTTATATTCAGTATAGAATAATTTTATTTTATTTACCAAACATAATAATACCAGAGTGAAATATTGTTTACATTTTTTTTATTTTTTGTTTGCAAATTTTTTTTCAATTACTGAATTGAATTGACTTGCAAATTAAGAGAGAGAGAGTTTACAGAGAGTTTATAGATTTAGAGAGATACTTGAAGTAGTTTTGAAGTCATTTTTTGAAGTCATTTTTTAAGTCATTTATTTGAAGTCAGTTTTCAAGTCAGAAGGTTGCACCAAGAGGGTCAACCAAAACAGAGGTTAATCGTCTCCACTTGATAAAGGTCAAGTGCAGTCATTTTCCATTTTTAGTTAATTTCAAGTTAGTTTCAGAATACTTGATAAGAGGTCAAGTCAGAAGGTTGCGCCAAGATGGACAACCGCCCCAGAGATTTATAGAAATACTTGATCGAGTTCAAGTCAGAGAGTTTTATTTGAAGTCAGAGAGTTTTATTTGAAGTCAGAGAGTTTTATTTGAAGTCAAGAGTTTTATTTGAAGTTAGAGAGATTTATAGAAATACTTGATAAGAGGTCAAGTCAATAGGTTGCATCCAAGAGGGACAACCGCCCCAGAGATTACAGAAGTTAGTTTTGAAAAAGTTAGTTTTAAAAAGAAGTTAGTTTTCAAGTCCCAAGTTTTCAATGCAGTCAATTGAATTCAACTTTTTCTTTGTAATTTAAGAGAATTTAATTTAAGAAAAATGTAATTTAAGAATTTAATTCAACCTTTTTTTGTGTTGTAAAAGAGAATTAAATTCAACCTGAATTGACCGATTTTCGTCTTTGGTTTAACCTTTTCTTTGTTTGTAAGACGGAAATTCACTGATTTGTCTTTCCCTTTTCATGCATTATGTATATAAATATATAGTTATGTAATTCATTAATTGTAACAAAACCGTTTTTACAAAAGTTTTTAACGAGTTTTATAATTATTTGATTATATGATGACAGAAATAGCGTAACAATTAATCGATCATGTACCTAATTTATCCTGCTCTGTACGATCGGGAAACTTACCCGTATGACCGTACATACCCTAAATTTCAGTCATTTAATTTTTAATAAAACTTCTACACAATAAAACATGTATTTGTCTATATGCAAACATCATCGTTATAATCTTAATAATTTTTGCTTACTATATATAAATTCTCGTTCATGCATTAAGTTGTTTTATCTATTCCTTAAAGTAAATATATATATATATAATCCTAAGCCACCAATGACCCCTAATGATCTAGTTCTTCACAGGATGAACAAATTACTCTCATATTCTACATACTATTGTACCGACTCACTCATCTACAGATGCTTCTTACCAATAATTATAGATACATATGCACACTGACGTACAACTTCAAATATTCAACTATAAATCCCCTTTCTCCTTTTGGACGTATCATCATCCACTACGTAATTCGATTTGTACCTACAACAGTCAATAAAAATGCATGTATGCACACTGTATACACTATATATACAAACCTCATGCTAAAATCATTGGATATCACAATAAACTATTTCATTGCGCGTAATTTAATCTTAATCATTTTTGCTTACTATATATAAATTTTTGCTCATGCATTTATACAGTTAATTTAACAATCCTCTCAGCTAATCTGTCTCTCGAACTTATAAAATACACAGTTTGTACCCAATAAACATAAATACACACTAGACCACAGGTCTATACATCATCCATTACGTAATTCTATTTTTACCTACACTAGTCAATAAAAATTAGTTTATAGATTGTACGATTTGCATTTTTCCCTTTTACCTATTCATTATGTACATAATTTATCCCACAGAAAAAAATAAAATTTTGTAAAAAATTTTAACCATATCATTGTTTGTCTAACTTAATTGGTTGTCTAAATTAATGTATTAATCCTATTAAATGTTTGTCTAAACTAAAGTATTAATCTTTGATTTTTTTATATTTTGTAAGCAAGTGTCATTTTAAAAATTTGGATACTCTGCATTGTACTCGACCACGCGAAATCGTTCTGTATAAAATTGGTATTGTAACTAATGGTACCCTGTTAGGATGTTATTTTCTCATTTGTATTGTATTAATGGTACCCTATTAAATTATTGTATAAATATCATTTTTAAAAGGGGAGAGTAATGTAAAAAGTGAACAATGAACAATTCCTACACCATCATTATATGAATTCATTGTCCATTTTTACATAAGAAACCAAAAATCACATAAGCGAGTTTTGGATAGAATTTCGATTTGTAATAATGACTTATGCACTATGACGTCATAAAATAACTATTCTCTTTACGTTTCCCACTCTGTCTCTAATTTGTTCTTGTAAATCTTCCTAATAATGATTTGTACTTTACGTAAAAATTCAATAACTATGACGTCACATTTTCCCTTCATCATATATCTAGTATCCAATGTATGAAAATTCTTTAACATCATGCTAAGGACGGAACACTCTATAGAAGTCATTATTTATATGTTATGAGTATAAACATTATTATTCAACCATACTCATTCTTACATTCATGTTCTTTCTCGACCGCTATCCTTTATTAATTTTATTACTTATTCATTCATCTACCTATTGTCTACTTATGCCCTGTCAACTTATCAGTCTATGTTTACTCGTGTCAATCATGAAATGCAAAACTTTCGCAGTTCGTTCGAGAACGCGAAAAAACGTTCTCGTATTATTTTTTTTCATTTTTATTTTTAATTATATGACCTCCCGAGTTGAACTCAAAAATGCTGAGTTAAGAAGTTATAAAATTCCACTCACGACGACAGAATCGAGCGCCTCAAAGATAAAAAATACCTCCGTTCGCTCTGATTTCAAATTTATAACATTTATAACATATTATGTTATATCATGTGTGTCATGTCTTATGTACTTGTGTTGTACTAATACCCATCTAGTATAACCATATATAAATATATAAAAACACTGTAATTAATAATAACTTGTAATGTACTTCAGTGAAACTGTAATTAAATGTAATGATTTAATTTATCATGTAAGAATGTACTTCAAAATGGAAGTGTAATTAAACAACAAGTGAATATGAATTAATTGGTAATTGTAATCGTAATTGTAATGAACCAAAATTAATACGTACTCAGTCATGTACTCAAAATTGTACTTATGTACTATTACGAAATGATATCGCCTTCATAAATGAAGACGGCGAAAAAATACAAATTAGTTTTTATTTTATTTTTTAATTTGAAATATGCAATCTTTTAAAACATCTGATCATGTGTTTAAAAAGGGGGGAAATTTAACCTTCAACTGTTCTCCCCCAAACATTTAAGTTATATTATACGTATATTTGTAAAAATACACCACTTCATCATTGTACTTCATTTAAGGCACTTCTCCATTAGACTTCATATTAGCACCTCATTAGGAGGGGGCAGAGGCCCCTTGCCTTCTTAATATTTTTAGATTCCGGCCTGAGCCATGGTCGAAAGAGGTCGAACCTCTACCCTTGTAAATTCAGAGCAATACCTGTAATTTTTAAGAAGTAAACCACAGTAAAAGAAGTTTTTATCTTTTTCCTTCGAGCCGTGCTCTCTTCAGGAACTCAGTCAAGTCGACAAGTTATAAAAGAAAAGTCGATAATTTTAGTATAAGAGAAAGGATCAGAGAATTATAAAAAGAAAAGAATGAACAGAGTGTCGACCCCATAAAGCGAGAGAAAAGAATTAGAAAGTTATAGAAGAAAAGTATATGAAGAAATATCCGTTGCAGCCTCCTAACCAGAAACCCCCCCGTCGAATCCGAACCGACTCAGGGCCATAAAGGGGGGTTAACATATATATATATGTATATGTATATATATATATATATATATAATATATATATATATATGTGTATATATATATATATGTATATATATATATATATATATATATATATATATATATATGTGTATATATATATATATATATATATATATATATATATATATATATATATATATATGTATATATATATTATGTATATGTATATATATATGTATATATATGTATATGTATATATATATGTATATATATGTATATGTATATATATATATGTATATATATATATATATATATATATATATATATATATATATATATATATATATATATATATGTGTATATATATATATGTATGTATATATATATATATGTATATATATATATATATGTATATATATATATATGTATGTATATATATATATGTATGTATATATATATATATGTGTATATATATATATATATATATATACATTTAACTGCAATGACCACGCAGTATATTAATGTATAGAAACCTCCCGAGATGACCTCCCGAGATGAACTCGAATAAATGCTTAGCAAGATCACATTCAGCTCATCGCAGCAGAATTCGAACGCTCAAAGTTAAAAAGTCTCCTTTCGCTTTTATTCGAACTTATAACATTATCATGTGTTATGTTATATTATGTGTTATGTCATTATAATATACTGTATTGTTTCTCTGCCTGGCCACTATTTCGTTATCGGCTTACGTCACATAGTTATCCCCGTTCTCATTACTTGTACTTACTATTTCTACCTAACTCATTCAAATTCCGTATTACTTATGTATTACGTTATCATAAATATCGTATTTTCCTCCGCTTTCCTCATCGCTGGCTAATTAGACTTTCAAACTCTGATAACCAACCAGGTTCTAATATTATTTAAGATAATTTGGCGTAATTATTGTTAACTATAAATATATAACATTGTTGTTAATCCCCTTTAAATTATAGAACAACGGTTAACTCCCCCTCATTATATCAATGGTATCACCTATTTAGATTATTTCAGTAGTAGATATGTCAATTAACAATTTGCTAAAATTGTAATTAAATGTAATGATTTAATTTATCATGTAAGAATGTACTTTAATGGAATTGTAATTAAAACAATAATAAGTGAATATGAATTAATTGGTAATTGTAATCGTAATTGTAATGAACCAAAATTAATACGTACTCAGTCATGTACTCAAAATTGTGCTTATGTGCTAATACGAAATTATATCGCTTTCAGGAATGTAGAATCAGCGATAGTTGTTCTTTTTTATTTTTATTTTTTTTTATTCTTTTTAGTTGAAATCTTTCAAAAAAAAACATCTGATCATGTATCTAAAAAGGGGGGAAACTTAACCTTCGATTGTCTCCCCCAAACATTAGACTATATTATACTGTACTTATAAAATTACTTCACTTCAGATTAGCACTTCATTATAGGACTTCATTTATTGCACTTCTGCATTAGACTTCTGATTAGCACTTCATCATTGTACTTCAGATTAGCACCTCATTAGGAGGGGGCAGAGGCCCCTTGCCTCCTTAATATATTTTTAGATTCCGGCCTGAGCCGTGGTCGAAAGAGGTCGAACCTCTACCCTTGTAAATTCAGAATACCAACTGTAATTTTTAAGAAGTAAACCAAAGTAAGAGAAAGTTTTTATTTTCCCCCTCGAGTTGGGCTATCTTCTATTATTGAAAGAAAAGAATTAACAAAGTGTCGACCCCATAAAGCGAGAGAAAAGAATTAGAAAGTTATAGAAGAAAAGTATATAGAAGAAGCATCCGTTGCAGCCTCCGAACCAGAACCCCCCCGTCGAATCCGAACCGACTCAGGGCCATAAAGGGGGGTTAACATACATATATATATAATATATATATATACATATATATATATATATATACATATATATATATATATATACATATATATATATATATACATATATATATATATATACATATATATATATATACATATATAATATATATACATATACATATATATATACATATATATATATATACATATATATATATATATATATATACATATATATATATACATATACATATATATATACACACATATAATATATATATATATATACATATATATATATATATATATATATATATATACATACATATATATATATATATATATATATACATATATATATATACATATAATATATACATATACATATACATATTGTGAACAGACGTGTTTTGTCGAGTGCTATCAAGTGAATAAGTGGTTTTCGTTGAAGTGTTTTAAAAAAAAAAAAGTGTTCCGTGCATTCTTAACTAAATTACTTCGTGCTACTAATCATTCATTAACGAATATATTTCATTTATTGACGTTATTCAGTACTATATTATTGTATCAACCAAGGCTACAGAACGTGACTTGCCTTGTTTGGTTTTCAAATCAATCGTAAAACGTGCAGTCATAAGGTTGAAATTCCCTTGGTTTGTTTTTGTTGTTTTTCAAATCTATCAGAAACGTGGTTTTTTAAGGTTCAGATTTCCTTCACACACTACCTGACCTCCAAAAGGGTCACCCACCGTGGAAAAAAAAAGATTAAGTCAGTAAACAACGACCAGATAAGTTCCATTTAATACTTTTTCTTTAACATTTCTTTCGTCGGTAGCTTAATTCTATATTAATTTAGTAATAAATTTGTGTTACAAGATCCTGTTTCTGCGTTTCAAGAACGCGGTGGACCTACGTTGTAATTTATTAATTTCCAAACGCTCGTTTTTTGTTTTTTCTTTTTGTTTTTTGTTGTTTAACTAATTAAAAGCATGGCACCCCCGTCAAGTACTTGCAGTCGCTGTGAAGGGAAATTTGCTGCTTACGCGTTTACAATGGCTAATAATAATGATCAGTTAGTTTGCAGGTGGTGCTCAAGCATGGAAGTGCTGAGGAACGAATTAGACCGTGATAGGCAGGCCAGGATGAGACTTGAAGAAAGCGTGATGCTCCTGACGGCAAAATTAGAATCCCTTGAGACTCCAGTTACGACCCTCCTGCCTCAGTTTCTATTATAATAATAAAATAGTACTAATAGCCCTCTCTCTTCCCTAGTTCCCAACCCTTCGTTCGAGTGCGAAATGGAGCCCCATTGAGAAAAGCAAAGCCTTGTCTACCAGTAATAACAAGCAATAAGTTTTCTGTTTTAGGGTTCGAAGATACTGATGAACCGGAAATACGACTCGTTGGTGATTCCATTGTTCGAGGGCAGCTCGAGGAATTCTGTGGGAGAAACCCTCGTCGTAGGCGCCGTTACTGCTATCCTGGTGCAAGGGTGGAGGATATAACTAATAATGTTGACCATTTTACAGACAGTACTGCCGAGGACACAACGTATGTTATTCATGTCGGTACTAATAAAGTTTTAAATTCTAGATCGGAAGAACTGCTGGCTAGGTACAGGGACTTATTAGAGCGATTAAAGGAGAAAACTAATAAGATTGTTTTAACAGGTATACTTCCTCGAATTATCCAACGAAGCGATTTCTACAGCAAGGCGACCTATATTAACAATAACCTAGTCTCTTTGCCAACAGGAAGGAGTGCATTTTGCTAATTTTTGGAACAGTTTCTACGGCAGGAGGGACTTGTTCCTCGAAGATGGACTTCATCTTAATGAAGTTGGAGCTGCGCGTTTAGGAAGACTATTTCATAATACTGTATCTTCTTTTCAGGCTGTCGTAAGCCGAACGGTCCCAGCGTAAATTCCACAAATTTCCCCCGCGCTCGCGAAGGTGTCGCAATTACAAACAATTTGAAGGTTCTATCCTTAAATGCTCGTAGCCTACGAAATAAAATAAACGAATTTTTTTCTTTAATTGCTTGTAAAGACTATGATTAATTGCGATAAATGAATCGTGGCTTCGCACTGAAACACGTGACTTTGTAGGGGAGTATCAAATTAAAGGTTATAGACTTTTTGTTAAAAACAGAATAGGTAGGCGAGGAGGCGGTGTTATGTTGTATATCAAAGATAATATTGCGAATGTTATAGAAGTAAAGCACTCAATTCCAGAACCGATAGATTCGACTATAGCAGAACTTAAATTGAACGATTTCAAACTTCTTGTTGCGGTTATATATAGGCCCCCAAATCAAACAGCTGCTACGGACGAAGCGTTATATCGTGAACTAAAGAGAATAATCGGTAGTGAGCAGGCTTTAGTTATGGGTGACTTTAATTGCCCCAATGTGAATTACGATACAATGCAGGGAGACGCGGAAGGTAATCGTTTAGTTAATTTTCTCGAGGATAGCTTTCTTATTCAAAAGGTTGGGGAACCTACGAGGTTGGACAGTATTTTAGATTTAGTAATAACTACGGATGATAGGCTAATTACTGATCTTCAAGTAATAGAACCGTTGAGTAATAGCGATCACAATATGGTAGAGTTTGTCCTCTCAGTAAGTCACTCGAAACCAACTAACTCGACTAAAATTCCTAGCTTCCAGCACGCAGACTTTAGTAAATTTCGAAAAAATTTTCACACGTCAATTGGGAAAACGTAATGGGGAACTCCAACGCAAAACTAATGTGGGAATCGTTCGTAACGGTATTTAGGACTATAAATGAGGAATGTGTACCGTACAAAATTAAGCGTGCGAAAGTAAACAACAAGCCCTTGTGGTTTACTTCTAGAGTAGGAGACATTATAAAGAGTACAGGAGGGCTTATAGGCTATACAAGTGCGATAAAGATAATCTGTTGTTACGAAACAACTACATATCTCTAAGGCGTGAAGCTAAAAGTGTAATAAAAAAGTCAAACGCGAATTTGAAATCTCCATAGCTCGTGACGGTAAAGAAAACCCCAAGCGATTCTTTCAATACGTCAATAATAGAAATCCAGTAAAAGTGTCTTAGGTCCATTAAAAAATGGAAATGGAGATCTAGTCTCTGAAAACAAGGAAATGGCTACCTTGCTAAACGAATTTTTTACGTCAGTTTTTACTATAGAAGATGTAACGAATATCCCTACGGTCATAGACATAATACCTTTTGATAATGGTAATATTTTGGATAATATTGTCGTTAGTGAAGGGGAAGTAATGCGCTATATTGATAAAATGAAAACGCGTAAATCACCGGGTCCGGATTCCATATATCCCATACAACTAAAAGAATTAAAAGATAGCATTGTTGTGCCGCTAACAAAGATTTTTAATGCGTCTATTTCTGAGGGGTGCGTACCAGATAATTTCAAGTTAGCAAACGTAACACCTATCTTTAAGAAAGGCGATAAAGGTGCGGCGGGAAATTATAGGCCAATCAGTTTAACGTCTGTTGTAGGTAAGCTACTGGAATCAATAATTAGGGATCGTATAGTCGAACACTTAGAAGTGCATAATCTGGTTAGAAATACGCAGCACGGTTTTAGGCGAAACAAATCTTGCTTAACTAATGTTTTAAAATTTTTCCAAA
>JAJOZX010015963.1:37500-63596 GCA_023014485.1 Bathynomus jamesi
ATAGAAGAAGAAAAGGATCATAAGGGAGAAGGTTCAGAATTCGCAGACAAGATTTGAAAAATAAAAAGGAAATAGAAGAAAAAACTAGAAAAAAAATAAGGAAAATATGTAAATTGCTTTAAATCCAGAAAGTTGAATAGAGATTGATTATGTCTAATGGACTGCGTCACGTACCAGCTCTGCGACTGTAAAAATGAAGCAGACCAGACCACTGGCTTAAAATGCATTCTGTGCAATAGAGGGTTTATCAAAAGTGCAGAATCATAGGACATATTTTTAAGGTCTGTGTGTATGTGTATATGTGTATATATATATATATTATAGTTAAAAGTACATATGCTTATTATTCCAGATTTTTTAACAAACAAGTCCAGAATCATAGAAATATTTATTTTTTAATTATATATATATATATATATATATATATATATATATATGTGTGTGTTGTGTGTGTGTGTGTGTGTGTGTGTGTAGACATTAAAAATATTTCCTATGATTTTGGACTTTTTAAACACCCTGTACATTTAAGCATTACTAATGCATAAACTTAGATAAAAAGGACAGGAAAATGATGAATAGAATAAATAACAAAATCATAGGCTTTTAATGGCTTCGTGCGCGTCAACTCCACGAAAAACAACAGAAAAATAGTGGAAACGGGAATGGTGAATATTGAAGTAGAAGAAATAATTGTAACAGGTTCACCAACAGAAAATCAGAAAACGTCAGAAATCGCCGACACAAATGAAAATGGGATTGAAGACACCTAGGGGAACACGCTACAGGGAGGTGCAGAAGTAGCCTTATGGAGAGAAATACTCCCTGCACAAGATAGAAACATCATGAATACAAATGTAGACACAATAAAGATTTTAAAACCACTGAGTAGGGAAGAAGTGGTGGTAGAAGAGAGGAAAGAATTTGAATCTCACAGGACTCGTAAGGAATCCAAACGACGAACCATATGCAAATATTACAAAACAGGTTCGTGTAAATATGCACTGAAATTTTTTTTGCGAAACGCATTCATTCAGATATATTAATGAACAAAATTTATTATTATTCTATATGATTTGAAGAATTTTGTAATGAGTGCAGAAGCAAACCACCTGACACACATTTTCGTAAGATGAGTCTGGAAAAAAGCGTATTCAGTTGATATTTAAAGAAAAATTCTCCATCAAATCTAATAAATTCTCACTTAATTTTAATACCTAGTTCTTTTTGTGTAAATATAAAATTAATTTAGTTACCCTATTGTTATGAAAATTATATTGCGCAAACATAACCAAGAAACAATTTAATGTACTAATGCAGGGGTTCCCAATTAGTTTTCAACGTTACCACATTCTGAAAAAGTTTCAACTCCTCATTACCCCGGACCGCTGTTCAATCAGAATGAAGCCACAAGTTGGTTTTTTTTACCTGGGAAAGAGAAAGAAACTCAGTATTTTAGTCACATTTTAATTTGTCAAACTATAAACAGCACTGCAACATTGCCGAACAGTAACACACAGCAAAAACAAATCATTCATGGGCAAATGACACTTCCTCTCATTGATCATCTGATCCAAGTGTGGCCTTAGCTTCGTGAGTGCACATCTGATATTTTCTGGCTGCAGCCTGTTTCTTTGTTTACGTTTCACACATAACAGGGCAGAAAATCCTGTCTCGCACAGGCAAGTGGTGGCAAACGGGAGCAAAATCCTCGTCGCAGTCGAACTGGCCACAGAGTATTCTCCCTTGCGAGCGGTCGAAAAGGACGACAACTTTTGCTTCTCACTTTCAGAGCTGATCTGGAGAAGTTTATCCGTCTTCTTTTTGATGATTTCCTCCGCCAAACCAGATGGCTCTTCTGGAATGTTTTCGATTGGGCAAAAACTAAAAATTCGGAACCACATGTGCACTAACTAATTGGGAGGCAAGTTTGAATTGTTCGTTTGCTCGTTGGCTTTCGGATTTTCGATACATTCGTATGTTTAAATTTCCAGTTTTTGTAATTCGACTGTATTACAGTCGTTATCCTCTTCGTTATCCCCCAAAATGTTAAATTACTCCCGCGGGGGTAATTTACCCCCAATTAGAACCACTGTACTAATGTAACGTAATTCGGTTGGTAGTATGTTTCCTATAATATTTTGCAATTTTTTTTTTTTAAAGTTTTTCAATGAGTTGATAACTTAGATGATTTTCGTATTTTAACATCATATAACATTTTGTTGGTACTGGTTCGAAAAAGCAATGCACTCATTAATGAGTATCGTTATATAAGTATGTTATGACATATTTATAGAATAGAACCACTACAGTCTTTATTTCATATATGGTATGTTTCCACTGTCCACTTGGATATGGTAGTGTAGAAAATATTTGTTCATAGTAGCACTAACAATTCAAACTTTCATTATACATATTCATGAATCTCATAAGGAAGTGTAATTCAAACTTGTGAAGATTTCGTAATTAGTTGAATATACGAAAAAAACTTATTCGGTTGATTTTTTAAAAACATTTCTTCATCAAACTTCGGAAAATCTTATCCAGTCTCAAAAACTTTTTTTCTGGGGTGTGTGCTCCAAATGCCTATACGAGTATAATCACCCTAAAAAATTTATCTACATAATGAGGAATGGAAGTTGCAGGTACGGAACATAATGCTACTATTTCCATCCTTCTATGTGCCGATAGTTAATGTGAGAGAAAAAAATGCCTAAATATGGAGTGCCCGTATTTTCACATTAAGGGTACTAAAAGAAGAAAACGAGAAAAAACGAAGTAATAACAGTGGCAATGATGTACATTTTTTAGAGGAAATGAGAACGACAGAAGCAAAACTGTCCCTTTTGATGAAAAAAGATCGAACTTCGCATTACAAACATCAGCCTTCTATCCAACAGCACCCACCGTTAATACAACATCCACAATATCAAGGGCTGCACCCCAATATTCTCAAATAGCAAATCAAACAACACAGTCGAAATTCTTATTTTAGAAGTGAAATAATTGAACCTAATCATGATGAATGTGTACTGACCACCAAACACCACAAAAAGTTAATTCTAATTCGTTACAAATTATATAGGAGATATGTTAAAATCACTTAAAACCCCGATGCTAAATATTTAAATTTGTGGGGATTTTAACTTTCCATTCCCAAAATGGAAGAAAAATGACGAAGTTACAGATGTTGAGAAGTTTCATGGAAACATTAAAAAAGATTATACAACCCAGGCAATAATGCTATTAGATATTATAGAACATTATTCATTAAGCCAGGAAATCTGTGAAGCCCCTAGAAAAGAGAACGTTTTGAATTTAATTTTGACAAATAAAAATGACAATAATAAATAAAAAGGTAATGCACATAAATTTCTCTAACCACAATCTAATCGATATGCAATTAAATTTAGCATCCAGAGATTCAAAAACGCATCCCAGAAAGTCAGGTGGAATATTTAAAGGTTTAAATATAAATTCAAAGAAAGTAAATTGGGAAAGTATAAATGAAGATTTAAAGAAGGTAAATTGGGAATTACTACTTCACGAGAAGACTTCAGAAGAAATACTATCTATAATAGAAAATGAAACTAAAGGTATATTGCTGAAACATGTTCCGAGGTGACAAAAAAGAAAATTTAGCATCACTTATGCAGAATTGAAGCAAGGAGACGCAAACAAGAGAAAAAACTATGCGAAATTGAAATAGGCCTAAAAGAAACGTTTAACCATAAGACAAACGAGGAGGAAAAACAAAGTAGCAGAAGATAAAAAAAAATACTACACGTTTGCGAAAAGAAAAATGCAATGTAAAGAAAGTATTGGTCCGTTGATAGATGGGGCGACTGAATACACAAATGACCGAGAAAAAATGAGCGAACTTCTTAAGGAACAATTAATCCCTGTGTTTAAAACGCCTAAGCTCAAGAAAAAAGTAAAAAATCCAGATGAATTATTTGACATAGATACAAATCAGCCAAGAACAAGTTCGGACACGAACCTATTAATAGAGTTAGAGTTCTTGGAAGGAGACGTAATTAAGGCTCTATTACAAATACGAGAAAATTCGGCACTAGGGCCAGACACATCGATTGTCATGTTTCTGAAAACTGTAATGAGAGTACTGCAAAGCCTCTATACTTACAATGGTGAAAATCACTTCACACAGGACAAATTCCACCTCTATTAAAGAGCGCGAACATTGCCCCCTTATTCGAAAGAGGTAACAGATCAATGCCAAAGAATTTTCGCCCAGTAGCTCTCAGTACCACCTTAAAAAGTAAAATTACTTGCTACCTACAAAAAAGAATTCACTTAATCCGAGCCAATATGGCTTCAGGGCTGGAAGACCATGCTATCACAGTTATTAGACCATCAGAAGAAACTATTGGAAACATTGTGTCAAGGACAAAACATAGATGTAATATATACTGATTTTACTAAAGCCTTCTTTAATTGTGATCATGGAATTATAGCACAAATCTAAGAATAGAGGAATTACTCGTAAGTTGAGAAGATGAATATTTAATTTTCTGACTCAAAGAACACAATGAGTAGTACTAAATGGAGCCAGATCTGAAGCATCAGAAGTCGTGAACTCTGTCCCACAATGTACAGTATTAGCTCCTTTGCTGTTTATAATATTGATTGCAGACATTGATACAGATACAGTATTAATGGCAGTATTGCATCACGTTTCGCAGATGACACAAAGATATACAAGGATATATCAAACGAAGGTGACATAGAAAAATTACAAAATGACTGAAACATTATTCATGTAGACGGAAGACAACAATATGAAATTCAACGAAGAAAAATTCCAACTTTTAAGACATGGTAACAACAAAGTGCTATAGAATGAACGGTACAAAACACTGCAAGCCAGACAGACCCAAAAGTCAGGGATTTTGGAGTAATAATGTCGGATGCACAATTCAGAGAGCACTATAACATCAAAATTACAACATCTAGAAAAATAATGGGGATCATCTGGAGGAGCTTCCGCAGCAGAAAAGCAAATATCATGCTCAAATTATGGAAGAGTCTAGTCCTATCAAAAACTCAGAATTACTTAATACTCACAAACCTATACATAAAACGTGACATTGCAAACATAGAAGCCATACAAAGGACTTTTACGTCCAAGATGGAGGAAACGAAATTCGGCTACAATCCCTGAAACTACTCTCTGGAAAGAAGACGTGAGCGGTACACACTAATATTAAGGTAGGTTGATTTTCCGCATTGTTTTAGATATCGACTTTGGACTAGTCGAGATAGTCAGGGCTTAATATGATAATAACTGACAAAAAATTTCAGATCCCTAGCTTTAACCGTTTTTTGAGGAAACCGTTTCAAATATCGTCAAAAAATCGTACCGAAAACTATCGCATTTTCGCAATTTTCGGCCGAAAAAATCATGCTATTTTCATAAAAAAAACTGAAAAAAGTTACAATTTTATTGAAAAAAAGTAAAAACACATGTACAGAGTCAAATAGACACATTTAGATCCCAAGATCATCATAATTTTCACTGTAAGAGCCCTTACAAGCAAAGGAAGGCCTCATCTGGCGGCTTAGGGCTTTGGCCAGAATGTGTTTGTGCCTTGATTCGAGTCCATAAACAGTATGGGAAGCTTCAGATGTCAGCTTCACGTCCCTTTCAATATTCTGAGAATGTGAAGGCAGATCAGGCAGCTCCAGCTTGGTGCCATTCAGCAATTCTTCTTGAAGCTCCTGGTCAGAAAAGTCTTCTTTGAGAGCAGGTTCACAGACGCCACTTTGAGAAAGGTTGATTAGTCCTGACCAATGGGTAGCTTCAATGTTGATGGCTGTGATCTTCTTCAGCCACTTCTTGGCTGGCTTCCCACTTCTGAAAGAATAATAATTAATTTATATTTTATTCCAGTTTAAGATTTAATCCCTATTAGTCTCAGAATTGCTGATTTAATTTAACTTAAATTAAAAAAAAAAAAACCGAGTTCTATAAATCCCCAAAATCGAATTTTTTTCAGAAAGAAGGTAAGATTATTTCCATTATCAGAGGGGAGGGGGGGAATTGGGCTAAGAAAATGTGAAAAAAAATTTGATTATGGGAATTTATAGAACTCCGGCCTTTTTTTATTAAATAAATCCCCATAATCAAATTTTTTTTTTCACATTTTTTAAAATTAATAAATGCTTACCTGATGGACAGAATTTTCTTGAGAGCAGCTTCTCTCACTTCCAAGTCATCAGACTTCATCATGGAGTACAGCACATTCTCGGGCAGCAAGGCAAAAGCATTGTACTTCAGGTTCTTGAAAGCAACACCCTGGATTTCTTCAGACTGCTGCTTGATCCTCTGGATCATGTTGAAGATGTACAGCTGCTGATTGTGGAACTTGCTGTCCCTTTTGATCTCAAACCAACTGACTGAATACACTTCGACAATGAACTTGATGGCCTGGTAAAGCTTATCCTGTAGTTCTGGAGGGTAAGCACCTCTGGTCCACAGACACATCAATCTAATTGCCAAAGTCAACCATCTTGCATGGTTTAGTGGTCCAATTTTCCAGGCAGCAAATCTTCGGTTGGCTTTGCCCCTGGAAATTCCAAGCACATACTCCAAAAGAAGCCTCTGGTCGCTACTGAGATCATTCAGTGTCTCCTCAGCAAATTCCATGTCATCCAGGGGGCCACTGAGTTTGGTGAATTCCACTTGTGGCAGATCTTGGTAGTAAATTTCACAGAGTTTTCCCAGCGGACCAGTGAAAGCAGTGGGACTTTTGGTACTGCCATCAAGATGCTTGAAATCAGCTCTGAAAGGAAGCTCATTCTGATGGAGTGAACAGCCAATGGTGTGCAATTTCCGCTCAATTTTATTTTCCAGAGCTGTTACATGGCCTCCCTCCCAGCCAGTGTTTGTATTTGTGTTGTCAAGGAGGACAGCTTTCAGGGTATGAACACTGTTAAACTCCTCCAAGACACTAGCAACTTCTTCACCAAGAAGAACTCCAGTCGCACCTTTAATTGGGATGACTCTGTGAGTAAGATGTGTTCCACTTTCATTTCCCGGCTCCTTTGTGTAAGTGAAATGGTGCTCTTGTCACTTTCCTTTCTTCAGCTTAGTCTCCCCATTTTCATCCTTAACTTCTCTGTACAGCAAAGTGTCCTTGTCAACTTTCCCATCAACCCCAATACAGACTAACTTTTCCAGACCTTCATTGTGCTTTTCATCACTTTTCACTTTCATTCTAGCTTTCTCCCTGTCCATTTTCGATTTATCAACTATTATCTGTTTCACA
This sequence comes from Bathynomus jamesi, assembly GCA_023014485.1. Taxonomy (NCBI): domain Eukaryota; kingdom Metazoa; phylum Arthropoda; class Malacostraca; order Isopoda; family Cirolanidae; genus Bathynomus; species Bathynomus jamesi. Next base: position 44,787 of record JAJOZX010015963.1, read on the forward strand.
TCAAGGCCAGGCTTAAGCAGGTCCACAGCTTGGAAGTCCAGGAGGAAGGCATTAGCAAGACTTGCCCCAAGATTGGAAGAAACATCACCCCTGATTAGTTCCATGGCATATCTGGGGGTTTTCAAACAGCTATAACCTCCACTTGGGTGCCTCCTTGGCTTGAACTCTTCAGCTTCACCACCAGATGGCTGAACTGAAAATAAAAAATAAATTACTAAAGCGAAAATGGGGGAAAATAGGGGAAAAAGTAGGAAAAAATCTTTTCTGCGAAAATGGGCGAAAAAAAGAATAAATTACTAAAGCGAAAATGGGGGAAAAAAGGGGGGAAATAGGGACAAAAAGTAGGGATAAATTTGGGTAAAAATGGGATAAGATATAAGAAAAAAAATATATTACCTCTCCTGATTCTCCTGAGCTGGATTCAAAAGAAATATCTTGTGAAGGTGTGGAGGCAAAAGTGGCCAAATCCACTTCCTGCTGCTGTTGAATCTGGCTCTGTAATCTTTCTGCTTCAGCTGCAGCCCTCTGGTCTCTCTTCACAGCAGCTTTATCTACAGATCCCAGCTGGAAAGAGCCCTTGGGTCCTATTTTGGCCCTCTGATCTCTCAAGTATTCCCTCTCCTCTACTGGAACCTGAAATATTAAAGTATATTAAATAGCGGATCTAAAATAAGAGATAAAATCCTGAAAAAAATTTGATTATTAATTTCTATTACCAGGGGGGGAAAGGAAGATTACAGGAGGAAATGCGGATATTTTTCAATTACAAGCATTGAATTTCCTTCCATTTAAAAGGCACCTAATCGCACTAAGTTAGGCCAGTTAAAAGTTAAAAAAATAATAGCATTACCTTCTTACTGGGAGGACAAGTGCAGATTATGTGCTGTGTTTGACAATTTTCTTTCTTGCACTTCACAGCATTGTCATCACAGGGACAAACAGGTAGCTTACAGGTGCAAGCAGAAATGTCAAAAAGTTTATCCAGCTTTTCCTCCAGATTCTGCTGCTGGACTGTAGAAAGAGATTTCCTGTTTATCTCTTTTGCTTTCTTGAAGCACACTTTATCCACCAATTTCACTACATAATATTCCTCATAGAGGGGCAGCCGCGGGTTCACTGCCTACCAGATCTCAATCACATCCTTTGCTATCATTTTAGCAATATCATAGTCTTTCAAGTCCGGGTGGCTGTTTTGGAGGAAATAACTGTACTGAATAACTTGGCGGAGGGTAGGAGGCTCTGTTTTTTCCAAAGGGGAAGGCTGGCCACTGAATTTTTTGGCACTATCACTTCGAGTTAACTGCAGACTTCCGTTTTTTACCCATTTTTATGAAATATCTGAAAATAAACACAATTAAATGAACGCATCATAAAATAACTGAATTTAATACACATTTTATAGGTAAATATCATTAAAAAATACAAAATAATACACTAATAAACATCTATAATGCATTTACAATAAGTTTCAAGCATCGTTTTGTTAAAAAAGCCGAATTTTAATTGATTATTTTGATGAAATAAGGTCCGATATTTTGTTTGTTTACATTGCGCGAATGCCGCGCGCGCGATTTTACGCGTAAAATTCGGCAATTTTACAACTTAAAAATAATTAACAATCCTCAAAAAATACAATCATTTTCACAAATATGAGTTGGTGCAACGTTTTTTATACATTAATGCCTTTCCATCTAGACTAGTCCAAGATCACAGTTCCAAAATCAACCTACCTTAACTAACATACGTCTGGAAAATACTGGAGGGACGTGTTACAATCTTTAGGAATTGGATAGAAACAAACTGGAATGAGAGAAGAGGTAGATCTTGCACTGTCCCAGAAAGAAACCCTGATATAAACGTGCGGGCTTTACCAATGCTTTGAAACTGCCACAATCCAAGCGTTCCAGTCTGGCACAGTGGCGAATTGTTGTTACTTGCAGTTTGAAAGCATATATATATATATATATATATATATATATATACACACACATATATATCTATATCAAAGGCGGATCCAAATTTTTTTTCTGGGATGGTGCGGCAAGATTTAAGACGAGTGTAGGGAGTCCTAAACTTTTAGGTAGGGGGTCTGGGGGGAGCGCTAGCTCCCCCAGCGGGGTCCGGGGCAGAGCCCCGGAAGCGGACGACATTTTCTAACAATATCTAACCCCAAATCAGCTTAAAAGCTTAATGTTTATGACACATTTTTACATATTACATATTATGAGACTTAGAACATGTTTCGAGATAGCGGTGTTGACCAAGTTGGTAGCGGTTTCATGTTTTTTAACTTAACTTAGGGAACAAAATAGTAAGCGTTCTGAGAGATATATGAAGTCTTGTTATAATGCCCAGAAATATACAGTACACACTATATTTTTCATATATATAATATATATATATATATATATATATATATACAAACTCAGAATGGTCCCCTGAGAAACTTATATGTTAAACACAGACCATGCATGGAACAAGGAACTCTTCTGGGAAAATTAAATCCACTATAGTCCGAATAAGTAATGGTAAATGACAAATACCATAATTTTTCTTTTTCATGATGCTAGCCCGACGTGGGCAACGGGTCTCTCGCAAAGAGGTCCCATAAATATAGCTTCCCTCACCAGCTATCTGCAAAGCAGACAGGATCCAGCTTTGGGACATGGATCTAGGGTTTAAAGCAAGCCTAGTCCCACTACATTTAGAACCTCTATATAAGTAAAAGACTCGTTGCATTCACGTCGGATTGAATAAATCAAAGAAAAAGGGGTAACTATTGTATTTTTAGCCAAAAAAACCAAAACTTAAACCTCAACCGGGACATTGAGCGTCCACTTTTCAAGGCACGTAACACGTCCGTTTAATATACACAAACTCAGAATGGTCCCCTGAGAAACTTATATGTTAAACACAGACCATGCATGGAACAAGGAACTCTTCTGGGAAAAGTAAATCCACTATAGTCCGAATAAGTAATGGTAAATGACAAATACCATAGTTTTTTTTTTCATGATGCTAGCCCGACGTGGGCAACGGGTCTCTCGCAAAGAGGTCCCATAAATATAGCTTCCCTCACCAGCAATCTGCAAAGCAGACAGGATCCAGCTTTGGGACATGGACATGTGTTTCTCAGGGGACCATTCTGAGTTTGTGTATATTAAACGGACGTGTTACGTGCCTTGAAAAGTGGACGCTCAATGTCCCGGTTGAGGTTTAAGTTTTTTTTTTTTGGCTAAAAATACAATAGTTACCCCTTTTTCTTTGATTTATTCAATCCGACGTGAATGCAACGAGTCTTTTACTTATATAGAGGTTCTAAATGTAGTGGGACTAGGCTTGCTTTAAACTCTAGATCCATGTCCCAAAGCTGGATCCTGTCTGCTTTGCAGATAGCTGGTGAGGGAAGCTATATTTATGGGACCTCTTTGCGAGAGACCCGTTGCCCACGTCGGGCTAGCATCATGAAAAAGAAAAACTATGGTATTTGTCATTTACCATTACTTATTCGGACTATAGTGGATTTAATTTTCCCAGAAGAGTTCCTTGTTCCATGCATGGTCTGTGTTTAACATATATATATATATATATATATTATATATATATATATAATGTATATAATATATATAAAAGTACAGTATATTTACTGTACTGAAGGCAAAAATGCAAAACACTAAGTATAGAACAGTACAGTATATACAAATCATGAAGGTGAAACGGGTAAAGTTAGAACAATACAGTAATTTATGGATTTTTTCAATAAATTTATCCATAATATTATCAATATCAAAGGAAAACTTTTGGTGTATGCTCATTAATGCTAATCCATCCTCGTTCATTGTATTCCTTAAATAGGTCTTCAATCGCTTCATTGTACAGTAGAGAATGATCGTTCTGCCGTTGCTGTAGTGACTGGTAGAGTAATAAGTATCTACGTAAATTATACAAATATACCCATTAGTAATTATTTTTCTAATTGATTTTACTTTGTTACTAGATTTATATTAGATCATAAAATTTGGCTACACAATACCTGTAAAAGTTTTTTGATGTTAGGGAAAAAGTCGTCACTACATTCCATGTACGCATCCATTGCAGTATCAGGTAAGCTATCATTAATGCTTCACATTAACTTCCAACGATTGAACTCCGCTGTCATTTGATTATCACTGGTAAATGGCAGAAGCTCCTCATAGAACTATTAATAAGGATGTTGTTATGTATATAATTTCATCATTCTCTAATAATGTATTATTATTATTCTTATTATTATTTCAATATTATTATGCAATAATTACTATATGAGATGTGATGTGCAGCAGGACCGAGGAGGGGAAGTGACATTGAGTGGAGAGCGTGTTAAGACGGTGGAGTATTTTAAATACTTGGGGTCAACAGTGGATGCAGAGGGGGGAGAGAGAGAGATAAACTGTAGAATACAGTCGGGGTGGAAGAACTGGAGAGACGTATCAGGGGTGCTCTGTGATAAGAGGGTCCCAGTGAAACTGAAGGGAAAGGTATTCAAAACAGTGGTGAGGCCGGCAATGTTGTATGGAATGGAGACTGTGCCAATGAAGAAGAGCAATGAAAGAAAAATCGATGTGGCTGAAATGAAGATGTTGAGATGGATGTGTGGAGTGACGAGGAGGGATAGGGTCAGAAATTAGCATATAAGAGGAACAGTGAAGGTGGCGGAAGCATCTAAGAAGATGCAGGAGGCCAGGCTGAGGTGGTATGGACACGTCAGGAGAAGAGAGGAGGAGTATGTGGGGCGCAGAGTGCTGGAGATGGAGTTGCCGGGACGGAGAAGAAGAGGAAGACCGAAGACGAGATGGAGGGACTGTGTGGTGGCAGACATCAGGGAGAAGGACTTGGAGGAGGACGCGGTATACGACAGAGGAGAGTGGAGAAGACGAACCAAAAACAGCGACCCCATGTAAAGATGGGATAATAAGCTGCGGAAGAAGAAGAAGACTAAGTAATTTAATGGTTGTTAGGGGCGCTCAACATCCACTCCAGTCAAGTATGGTTTGGGACTACAACCTAAGCTGTACTTATAGAAGCGGTGGTATTAAAAAACTAAGTAATTATCTATTATTATTTTTCAAAGAAATATAATATACATACCGACTGATTTTGGGATAAGTGAAGCAAGAATGAAGACTTTCTGCTGGCGCGGACCGAATCTTGGTTCTATTTGACTAACCATATATTTAAAAAATGGGACGTATAGATTAGTATGAAAATACTCAGTCACGTTCATTTCATTTCTAGGAACTTCTAATTTTATTCCAATCTTGTTTGCGAACTCTGCAAGTAATAATTTTAAATGGCCAATAAATAATATTGTAAAACAACAATAAAAGAGAAAGAAAGAAGAAAGAGATGGAGAAAAGAGACAAAAGGAGAGGAGAAAGCTAACATTATTATTGGTAATAGTAGTAGTATTAGCAGTACTAGTAGCATTATAGCTATTGTAATTATTATTATTATTGTTATTCTTAAATTATTATAGTAATAATATCATTAAAATTTTATTATTCTATCAGAGCGTAAAATACTAACCTTGTGACTTGAATATTATTGTATCCTCAAATAGTTTCAGTGGTTCATCAAGTCTTTGCTTCAAGTTTTGTAATATCAACTCCACTTGCTTTCTGTTGTAGCTAGCAGGAGAGAGCATAGGTTATTGATAAAATGTCATCAAGGATGAAAAGGCTGACGATGAAGCAACTCGATTATAGATGAAGAATTAATGATTTTGCTGTAGAAATTGTATTACCAACCACTTCGCATGCAACTTCCTCTAGTAATTTATCACGGGATCTATCAGAGAAATCAATGCGGATGTTGCATCATGACGAGAGACCCAACTTGTCTCACATAGTTTCACAAGCTTTGTTTTTCTACTAATTGGCATCATTACGCTGTCAACTTTCCTTTTAAATGACGCCAAACGTTTGGTAGAACAGGGCTTCTCAAACTTTTTTCACTTGCGACCCCTTTGGATCAGACAAATTTTTTCGCGACCCTTCACTCAATGTCATAAAAGCAATAGGTACTAACACTGTATATTTATGAAAAAAATAATATTTTCAAATGTTTCTGCGACCCCCAATAATATTTACGCGACCCCTAGTTTGAGAAGCGTGGTGGTAGAAGACTATATAAAACTTTCTAAGTCGGATAGAACTGAGAGGCAATTGCTAAAGTCGTTTATTGTACATGCTTTTATGAGGCACAGATTTAAAGCATGTGCACTACAATGCACATAGATGGCTCTAGGTTGTAAATTTCGAATTAGAGCTTGGCAGTCACCAAATTTTCCACTTAATGCTGGTGCACCATCATAACCCTGGCCTATCAACTGGTTTAAGTCTAAATTCATTTGTGTAAGTTGGTTAATTATGGCTGTAGCAATTGACGCAGCTGATTGACTTTCCAATGCTACGAATTTAACAAAATCCTCACATATTTTATTCTCGTGCATATAACGAATACACATACTCATTTGTTCTAGGCCTGATATAGAGGATGCATCATCAATTAGTATAGCCCATATGCCACTTTACGCACTTTCTCCAATATATTGTCTTGTATTTGCTCACCACAATAATGAATAAGCTATTTTGGTTCGTTTTACTAATATAAGTTGCTGATTTAGCTGATGACTTTAAATGGTCACCTAGGACTACATCACCAGCTTGAACACGAAATCTTAGAAGATGTCTGAATAAACCTTCACTCGTAACTGCAGAATCTGTCAAAGCACCATCATCTCGCTTACCGCGGAATGGTAAATTATTTTGTCCATCAAATAAAATAGTTTCTAATATGCGCTTCAATTTTTCACGATTATTCTGAGCTATCTTGGATCTATTTGTATCAATTATTTGAGTAATACAACGATCAGGGTTGGTGAGAATCCTCCCAAACTCTGCTGTTTTTATTATATTTGTTTTATGATACTCACGGTTCTCCTGTACAGTAACAGATCCGTCGCGGCCGAACATCCTTCCAAAATTCAGGCATGGCTTAGTAATTAACGTTACAGCAGCTTGCTGATTTCCTTTTCCAACTTCTGACTAAGAAAAAGCAACGCATGGGGCGCAGTATAATCCTTGGTGAATATGAGAAAATGCTAACCATGAATGCCTCTCGAGATGTTCTAGTCGCAAATACCGCCTACTTTCTCCTTCACGGCGTTTATCTTGTCTATAGGAAATGGACAAAAATAATTTCTCTCTGGTTCCCATCTTTTAAACAATATACTGACTGTTCATCGTCAGAAAGAATTTTTCCACTATACAAGCTGATGTCCTTCGTATTGGTGGAAAAAATCTTATCATTATTTGAAAGATCAGTCGAATTATTAGGCTGAAAAGCAGCAGAGGAACTTGGCTGAGGTTCGGCTTAACCTGATTCATTGAAATCTGAAACACAGCAAGAATCACAGCATGCTTTTTTAGTAGTTGGTTGAAAATAATCGTTGATTCGTTTCATTATGAATAATTATTCATTATAAATAATAAAGACAAAAAAAACTGTCAAAAAGGTTATAATATGCGATTTCCACGTGGTCTAATAGTATCACAGAACATTAACACACTTAGCACAAGCTCGCCTACAACACTGACTGATTTGTTTTGTATTGTATTGTATTGTTCACATGACGCTGGCACATGACGCATCCCCAAATTCGCTTTGAGTATCGTGTAGCATGATCCTATCGAAATGTACATTCTGTATGCAACCTCCCTGACTGTCATTCTACGGTTCCCTCGAATCATTTCACGAACACGAGCAACAGTGTCATCAGTTCTTCAAGTGGAAGGTCGTCCCACCCTTGCATCGTCCTCCGTTGACATTCGGCTTTCCTTAAAGCGCTTTCAAAAGTAGTATTCCCCAGCTTAACGCAAAATTTTATGCACACACGTTGTTCTTCAACAGTAGCCATTATTCAAATGCACAAAATGCGACAAAAAACAAAATGACTTCACAAAACAGTGAATATCGAGAGAAGAAAATATGATATTAACAAGCGGTAACCGTCTTTGGACACAAACTGAGTCACACTACAACATGCATCACATGATGCGCATGCGCGTCATGTGATGCGTGCGCACCATAAACAGTTCAGGAACTTTTTGAACACACCTCGTTTATCTTGTATATCGAAATAATTCTTCTGGGTGAACGGTGAAAGCGAGCTTTGTCTTGTAGTGTTCTATACCTTTGTTATAGAGCTTACGATATATTTCAGGGTTTGTTGCTTCTAAATATGTTTTCAGTTCCAGACCATTCTTGCCTTGTTTGTCCAGGCACTCGGTAAAATCGTCGAGAAGCACAGTCAACGCGTGTTCGAAAACAGTGTCGGAATGACGCATATCAGCGATACGTCCATCTAAGAATGGATTTAGTTTACGGAAAGCGCAAAATTCAAATGATCTATCGAGAATAAAGGGGTTTCGTGTATGTATAAGAGTATGCCCGCAAAGCCCGCAAAAGCGCCCCTCCCATAGAAGAAGAAGAGAGCCAAAATCAAGGTCCAGGGTTTTCGAGATGGCCTAGACCAGTGGTAGGCAACCTTTTTTGAAACTGGATCAATTTGATTTATTGGTAATTTGATAATGGGACAGTGTTCAAAATTTAAATAGAAATTCACTATTTTCGGGATATTTTAAAATAAAAAACACTTCAAGTAATAATATTTATTATTTTATATATACTATATACAATTGACCCGCGGGTCAGAGGTTGCCGACTACTGGGCCCTAGACAATCTGCGTTTGAAAGATGGGCGGTCATAGACAGGAGGAAAGATTGATTCACGAAGATTGTTCCAGAGTTGACCGGTTGGGTAGATGAAAGTCTGAAAATACCGATTAACCCTTGCATTAGATAGTTAAACAGAAAAGGAATGAAAAAGTGTAGAAAGTCTGGTACTGCGTTCTCTCCTTAAAGGAGGAGGCATGCAGTAAGAGAATGAGGCAACATTATGGCGAAGAGAGGGAGATTTAAGACAATCAGTAAGAGGTGGGGAATTGATGAGACGAAAAGCCTTTCATTCCACGAGGTCAAGTACGGCTGTGTGAGTTGAACCACCCCACACATGAGAAGCATACTCCATACAGGGGCGAACAAAACCCCTGTACAGAGAGCAACTGAGTAGGGGTGAAGAAACCGCGAAAACGGTACATCACTGCACATCTAACTGCTGTTTTAGAAAGCTGTTTTAGAAAGAGAGTATATGTGATTTTTCGAGGAAAGATCAGGAGAAAAGAAAACGCCAAGAATGTTAAGAAAAGAGGCAGGATTGAGTTGTGTTGTTGAAGGTAATGGAATAGTCGTGTGGAAGATGTGACGAGTAGACAGATGGAGGAACTGAGTGTTTTTGAGGCATTGAAAGCCACAAGGTTTTCTCTGACCCAATCAGATATAGCAGAAAGATCAGAGGTCAGGTGTCCCATAGCCGTCCTACGCGAATCATGAAGCGACTGCTGTGAGGAACGGTTTTGGAAGCGGGTGGAGAAGTGAAGAGTGGAATCATCGGCATAGGAGTGAATAAGACAGGAAGTGCGAATTAAAAGATCATTAATAAATAAAAGGAAAAGAGTGGATGACAGGACAGAACCCTTAGGAGAGAGAGAGAGAGAGAGAGAGATATTCAAGAAGATCGCCAGTAGAGCGTCCTTGCAGAATGTATACTAACGATCTGAAAGAAGATGTGAGAAGAAAGGTGCTTAAGAATCTTCATATTAAGGATAGATTCAAAAACTTTGGAAAGGCAAGAAATCAAAGTAATTGGACGATAGTTCGAGGGTTCAGAGCGGTCATTCTTCTTTGGGATAGGCTGAATGAAAGCGAACTTCCAGCAGGAAGGAAACGTGTCAGATGAGAGACAAAGACGAGTTTGCCTAGGCAGGGTGTCAGCACAGAAGCACAGTTCTTAAGAACGACAGGAGGAACACCATCAGGACTATACGCCTTCCAAGAGTTCAGCCCAGATAGAGCCGAAAAAACATCTTTAGAAAATATTCTAATTTCAGACAAAATAAAGTCAGAGTGGGGAGGAGATGGAGGAACAACACCGGAATCGTCCAGAGTTGAATTGTAAGCGAAAGTTTGAGCGAAGAGTTCAGCTTTGTCGGGAGAAGAGACGGCAACCGTGCCGTCGGAATGGAAAAGAGGAGGGAAAGAATAGGAAGTAAAGTTTTTGAAGAGGTTCCTAGCTAGATGCCAGAAAGAGCGTGAAGAATTAGAATTGGACAGGTTTTCACATTTTTCTCGGATGAAGGAATTTTTGGCGAGGCGAAGAACAGATTTTGCACGATTTTAGGCAGAAATTTGAGCTGAGTGAGAGTAAGGAGTTGGATGGCGACGGTACCTTCTGAGAGCCTCTTCTCTGTTGCGAATAGCATTAGAACAAGTAAAGTTAAACTAATGTTTTTTTGCATTAGTAGTAGGAACAGAATATGGTATGTATGCCTCCATGACCGAGAGAATCACGGAAGCACTCATCATTCCATAGGAAATCAGAGAAGTGCTGCCTAAGGGTCTTCCAATCAGCGCCGCCAAAGGGCCAAGGGCGCCTCCTCTTGGTTGGATCCAAAGGCCGAATTGAGAATTAAGGGGTATCGTCAATCTGCTTTCTTCTTGTGCCCACCACTGCAGTATTTTACAGTTTTCCATCGACTCTTCTTGATCGTCATGAATATTTTATCCATCTCCTCAATACTCAAATAAATAACGTTACTAAATGACCAGATTTGTTTAAGTTTAAAGCGGGACATATCCTGAATCTCTCAGTAGGGGATCCAGTAGGGGAAGGGGTGTCCTCCTGAGAAAATTTTGAAATTGCAATATTCAAAAAACATTTTGGTGCCATCGTGAGCAGATATTTTAATGTTAATTTCAGCAAATGTCCCGCCGAAAATCGGAACTCTGGTCCTCAATATAAGCAAAAGACTCATTGCATTCGCGTCGGATTGAATACATCAAAGAAAAAGGGGTAACTATTGTATTTTTAGCCAAAACCAAAACTTAAACCTCAACTGGCAAATTGAGCGTCCACTTTTCAAAGCACATAACATGTCCGTTTCATGACGGAATTCTACTCAAAGTGGTTCCCTGAGGTTTTTTCATGATACACACAGACCGTGCATGGAATAAGGAACTCTCCTGGGAAAATTAAATCCACTATAGTCCGAATAAGTAATGGTAAATGACGGCGGGCCAACGTCATCAAAAAGAAAAACTATAGTGTTTGTCATTTACCATTACTTATTCGGACTAGTGGATTTAATTTTCCCAGGATAGTTCCTTGTTCTATGCACGGTCTGTGTATATATATATATATATATATATATATATATATATATATATATATATATATATATATATATATATATACACACACATATATATATACACACACATATATAGATACATATATACATATATAAATATATACATACATACATATATATACATACATATACATATAGAGTGTGTCCGTAAAGTCATGGTGGGATTTTAAATAGCTATATTATTGCAACGAAACATGATAATGAGATGAAAAAAAGGCAAATTGAAGAACAACTCTAAAAGAATAACTTTATTTAACGTAGTTCGATATGGGCTCCTCTGGTAGCCCTGCAGACATCTAGGCGGTGATTCAATTCCAGCCACACACGCCCAAGAACATCAGGAGTGACGGATGCGATAGCTTCCGTGATTCGCTCGTGCAAGTGATGAATATCCCTAATGGGTACACTGTACACGTTTTGCTTGACGTAACCCCACAAATAAAAGTCCAAAGGTGTCAGGTCCGGAGAGCGTGGAGGCCATGGCTTCCATCCTCCTCTTCCTATCCATCTCTGTGGAAATTTTTCATTAAGGAATTCTCGAACAACGTTGGCATAGTGCGGAGAAGCACCATCTTGCTGAAAGATGACATTATTGTCAATAAATTGGGGTACTGCAAAATTTTCCAACATAGCGAGGTAGTTGTGTGACGTCACAGTGGGTTCCGCAAAGAAAAATGGGCCAATCACTCGATCTCGTGCTAGAGCACACCACACATTAACTTTCGGGCTATTACGCTCATGTTCAACATAGGCATGTGGACAGCCTAGACTAACTACGAGATAAAGGTTAAGCTTAGCCTAGACCAACTACAAGATACAACTTTGAGAGTTGTTCTTAAATTTGGCATTGTTTCATCTCATTATCATGTTTCGTTGCAATAATATAGCTATTTAAAATCCCACCATGACTTTACGGACACACTGTATATACATACATATACATACATATAATATATATATACAGGGTGTCCGAGAATTATCTGTACAATTTTTGGCTGTTATTAAAAGTCAACCATGAAGTGGAGAAATTCCAGTGTTGTCCATTTTACAGAGAATCTCTAAGTTTTTTCTGATACCAAGTTTTGACAAGTTTTTTAGAAATTCCAGTGTGTCCGAACGTTATCTGTACAATTTCATCTTTTAATAATATTCTTGATAAAACACGTAAAATTCTTAAACAAGATTATTTAGAATCTGTATTTTCAAAAGTTTCTTTTATTAAAGTAACGTTGTTACAAACATTCGATATGTGCACCATTAGTGATTCGCAAAACATCCAATCGATACTCCAAATGTTGCCATGTACGCTGCAGCATATCCACATCAATTCGCTCAATAGCAGCTGCGATCCTTGCTTTTAAGTCATCAATGTCTGTCACCCGCGTACATTTCTAAAAAACTTGTCAAAACGTGGTATCAGAAAAAACTTAATGAGATTCTTTGTAAAATGGGACAACACTGGAATTTCTACACTTCATGGTATATACACACACTATATATATATATCTATATATATATATTATATATATATATATATATATATATATGATAAACCACGAAGGAAAGGAAACACAAAAAGGTGCTCAAGCGCTTTCGTCTAATGACACCCTCAGGAACACTGAAGTACATAAAAGGTTACGGCCTATATATAGGTTACAGAAGGAAAAAAATAAATAAATAACATACATACACACAAACATATATATATATATATATATGAATAGAAACGACATAAGTGTTAAGGACGTTTCTGCACAAGAGGAGGAGAGATAACGAATAATGAAAAATGAGGCGAACCGCCCAGGAATCGAACCCAGGGCCTTCCATTGCCGGTCGGACGCTCTACCATTATGCTACGGACCTCACTCAATCACAAATCGAAATTCTCCCACATAGGGCAGAAACCAATGCCCTGAGAGGGCACCCTCGCAAATCGTGAATATGCGCATATAACTGCAATGACCGCAGTATATAAATGAATAGAACGACATAGTGTTAAGGAACGTTTCTGCACACGAGGAGGAGAGATAACGAATAATGAAAAATGAGGCGAACCGCCCAGGAATCGAACCCAGGGCCTTCCAATTGCCGGTCGGACGCTCTACCATTATGCTACGGACCTCACTCAATCACAAATCGAAATTCTCCCACATAGGGCAGAAACCAATGCCCTGAGAGGGCACCCTCGCAAATCGTGAATATGCGCATATAACTGCAATGACCGCGCAGTATATAAATGATAGAAACGACATAAGTGTTAAGGAACGTTTCTATTCATTTATATACTGCGCGGTCATTGCAGTTATATGCGCATATTCACGATTTGCGAGGGTGCCCTCTCAGGGCATTGGTTTCTGCCCTATGTGGGAGAATTTCGATTTGTGATTGAGTGAGGTCCGTAGCATAATGGTAGAGCGTCCGACCGGCAATTGGAAGGCCCTGGGTTCGATTCCTGGGCGGTTCGCCTCATTTTTCATTATTCGTTATCTCTCCTCCTCTTGTGCAGAAACGTTCCTTAACACTTATGTCGTTTCTATTCATTTATATACTGCGCGGTCATTGCAGTTATATGCGCATATTCACGATTTGCGAGGGTGCCCTCTCAGGGCATTGGTTTTCTGCCCTATGTGGAGAATTTCGATTTGTGATTGAGTGAGGTCCGTAGCATAATGGTAGAGCGTCCGACCGGCAATTGGAAGGCCTGGTTCGATTCCTGGGCGGTTCGCCTCATTTTTCATTATTCGTTATCTCTCCTCCTCTTGTGCAGAAACGTTCCTTAACACTTATGTCGTTTCTATTCATTTATATACTGCGCGGGTCATTGCAGTTTATATGCATATATATATATATATACATATCTACACACATACATATATATATATATATATATATATACATATATATATACAGTATATATATATGCAATAAACGGAGAAGTAAAAATAAAAATTAAAATTAAAAATTAGAGGATTAACAAGAGGCATACAGATTTGTAAGGAAAAATATCGATTTTTAGCACAAGATCAAATGAATTATAAAAATACAAATTTATACTGGAAATCTGCCCGGTTGTTAACACTTTGCCTTTTAGAGTCAAGTTTCGATATATAAAAAATAAATGAGATTAAAAGTTATAAGTAGCATACAAGTTTACCAAAGATTTAGCGTCCTACCTTTTTATCTAAATTTGTTTTGAAGGAATTCAAAACAACAGGATCGAGTTGAAAAGACCTTTGCTTATGTTGAAGTTAATTTGAAAGTTGGATAATGGCAGACTCAAGAATATTTCTATCACAATGTTGCTAGAATGAAATAAAACTGAAGCATTATTCCCAATCAATACAGTGGGATAACTCTGACAAATGGACAAAAAGAGCACTGGACAACTATCCTGTTCTAACGGAATATTGATGCTGTTTTATACGTGTGTGGAAACCCTTTCCCGTCTGACCTATGTAAAAGGAATCACATTGTTTACACCCAATTTTATAGATAATGCCTGAATTATTGGTAGGGCTATTTTTTACTATGATATTTTTCACAATATTGTTATATGAAAATACTACATTAATATCCAAAAGTTTAAGTACATTAGCAATGCCTAAAAAGCCCGGGAAAAATGGAAGTACTAAAATATTTTTTGACAAAGTACGAGTGTTATTATTGACACGATAGAAAGTTCGTTGCCATGGGCAACCCCTTATCGCCCCTCCTCTCCAATATTTATATGGAGTTTTTCGAAATTACTTACATTCCGAGAATCCTGGGGGTTGGCATCCCTTGGTTGCGGTACGTCGACGATATTTTGTGTATCTGGCCCATGAATCCCTGGATAACTTCCTCCTTCAGTTAAATGATCAAGTCCCCTCCATTAAGTTTACTTTAGAAGTGGAACAAGACAATTCAATCCCATTTTTGGATGTGCGTGTACATAGGAAAGCCCAGGTTTTAAGTTTAGTATCTATCGGAAAACAACAAACAATTTGTCCTATGTACACTTTTACTCGGGACATGACACACCTACAAGAAGGCCATTTTTTCATCATGTTTCTCCGCGCCCTTAGGATCGCCAGTCCGGAATACATCGATGCCGAATTGGAAAAAATCAACGGTATTGGAAGTGATCTGTGTTACCCATCTGCGTTTATGGAATCTTGTCTCAACAAGGCAAAACGAACTTTCTATCGTGTCAATAATAACACTCGTACTTTGTCAAAAATATTTTAGTACTTCCATTTTTCCCGGGCTTTTTAGGCATTGCTAATGTACTTAAACTTTTGGATATTAATGTAGTATTTTCATATAACAATATTGTGAAAAATATCATAGTAAAAATAGCCCTACCAATAATTCAGGCATTATCTATAAATTGGGTGTAAACAGTGATTCCTTTTACATAGGTCAGACGGGAAAGGATTTGCACACATGTATAAACAGCATCAATATTCCGTTAGAACAGGACAGTTGTCCAGTGCTCTTTTTGTCCATTTGTCAGAGTTATCGCACTGTATTGATTGGAATAATGCTTCAGTTTTTATTTCATTCTAGCAACATTGTGAATAGAATATTCTTGAGTCCTGCCATTATCCAACTTTCAAATAACTTCAACATAAGCAAAGGTCTTTTCAACTCGATCCTGTTGTTTTTGAATTCCTTCAAACAAATTTAGATAAAAGGGTAGGACGCTAAATCTTTGGTAAACTTGTATGCTACTTTATTAACTTTTAATCTTCATTTTATTTTATATATATCGAAACTTGACTCTAAAAGGCAAAGTGTTAAAACCCGGGCAGATTTCCAGTATAATTTGTATTTTTATAATTCATTTGATCTTGTGCTAAAAATCGATATTTTTCCTTACAAATCTGTAGCCTCTTTGTTAATCCTCTAATTTTTAATTTTTAATTTTTATTTTTACTTCTCCGTTTATTGCATATATATATATATATATATATTATATATGTATGTATGTGTGTAGATATGTATGTATATTATATATAGTATATATATGTTTGTGTGTATGTATGTTATTTATTTTTTTTCCTTCTGTAACCTATATATAGGCCGTAACCTTTATGTACTTCAGTGTTCCTGAGGATGTCATTAGACAAAGCGCTTGAGCACCTTTTTGTGTTTCCTTTCCTTCGTGGTTTTTATTCATCAAATATTTTTCACGTGTTACTTTCGTGAAATAATTTTCATATATATACATATACATATACATATATAAGGGGTTCCAAAACTTAACCCCCCTATTTGCAGCTTACATGTTTACTTATATCGAATAGTTTTTAGTGATTATAAAAATATATAAAATTCTTTATTTATTGCAGGTATTAAAATTACTCTAGCTGATAAAGTGATAATTAATGGCTCTCAATTAATTGGTGATTCGGAGAAGCAACGTGTGATAGATCGCATACGAGCAATAACATTTCGGGAAGCTCGTGATGCTGGAGCCACCTTTATAACACGTTCATGGGTTGCCGAAAAGTTGCGAAAAGTGCGGACTTCATCAAAAGAAATTGGAATAAACCTTTGGATGAATGGAAATGGATACAACCAAATCTGGGCGCCCAATTTGCCACTCTCAGGAATAAAAACATCATTAAAAGCGGTACATGTAAGCGGAAAACAGCTGTGCTAACTTTTAGAGAGATCGAAGTGTGAGAGGAAGATCGTTAGTGGTGAGATCATTCGACTGTACCGTCATAGGCAAGGTTTAAAGCCTTGGCCTGAACTTCCAAAGCCAAGAAAAACTCAACTTATCGATGACAGAATGTGGTTTGCCCATTATCTGAAGATTGGGATGTGGATGATTTCATGCATTTAGCTGTCTCCGATGAATTTTTTGTTTCCGTAACACGTCGCCTACTACCAAAATGTCGAGTGTGGGCCACAACACCAGATGAAATCGATGACAATGCATTATCGCGAATTATTAAAATCCAGACTGTGTTTGGTGTGTTTGTTTTGTTCACTGCAAAGAAGCTAATGTGGGTGCTGAAGCCAAATGGTCAGAGTTGGGATGGACAGTATTTTCGTGATATTATTCTATCCCAGCATGTTATTCCTTTTCTAAGAAACCCAAAAAATGTTATGGATGTCGATCAGGTCACACTTCTGCACGATAAGCCCCCTGCTTTAAGGCATTAGCCCTCACAGTTGTTTGCGGAACCATGAGATCGTTTCTTTGGAAATGAGATGGCCAGGATTCTCCTGACCTGAACGTCTGTGAACACATTGGATCAGTTATAAGACAAGGTTGAATGTCCTCTTGTTTCAAGAACCTGCAGCAAATCGATTTTCGAAGGATACAATGACGCAACATTGAAACTGTTTTAGCAAATTTGCGTAACGATTAAGATCTAATCACGTACTTTTGGCAAGCTACCCAAGCGATTCAGGCTGTCTTGGAAGCCAATGGCGGGAACACCAAGTGTTTAATTGTTTCTCATTAATGCAGGTTAAATTCTCTTTTAAGGTATGTTTAGTTTACTGTACCTCTAATGGTTTTAGGCCATGGGGGGGGGACTAAGGTTTTATTGAGCCCCTTACATATACATATCTGCATATACATATACATACATACATATACATACATATATATATACATATACATAATATATACATAGCATACATATATACATACATACATACATATATAAATACATACATATATGCACATATATATATATTATATATATATATATATACATACATATATATACTATACTATATATATATCATATATCTATACTATATACACATAATATATATATATATATATCTATATATATATACTATATAATCCACATATATATACATAAATCATAGATATATATACATATTACACCAAAACACACATATATATTATAGTATAATAAGTATTATATATATATACACAAAAAAAGTAATCAGTCTTTCAAAATCGTGATCAGTCATTCCGTGTGAACAGACGTGTTTTATCGAGTGTCCAGTGTTACCAATAGTGTTTGGTGCATTCTTAACTAAATTACCTAGTGTACCTAATCATTCATTAACGAATATATTTCATTTATTGACTTTATTCATTACTATATTATTTGATTAAACCAAGGCTAGTGCATGTGGCTTGCCTTGTTTGTTTTCCGAATTTATTAGAAAACGAGGTTTCATAAGATTGAATTTCCCTTGTTTGCCTTGTTTGTTTTTCGAATCCATTAGAAAACGAGGTTTCATAAGTTTCATTTTCCCTTGTTACGGGGATCAAGTAGGGTGTGGTCACCCACCGTGGGAAAAAGGAAAAAAGGAAAGAAAAAATCGGTCGAATAGCGGACAGATAAGTTTTATTAATACTTTTTCTTTCACAGCTCTTTTGTCGGTAGCTTAATTAAGTATATATTCATTTAGTACAATTGGTGTTACAAGAACCTTTTCTGCGTTTCTAGAACATTTTTGC